>JAUMHA010176383.1:0-16474 GCA_032359765.1 Saxidomus gigantea
TTCATAATTTTAGGCCAAGCATTAAAAAAATTGTTGCATATATTGTTACCCTGCGTTTCTTTATCCTTTCAGTATATTTGATTGATCGTAAAATGTCGTCCGGAATATTACACGTGTTTGAGAGGTTACGTTAACTGTCTCATATCATTTCTTCTTATAACTTAGAAGCCGCTTGGAGAAGACGAAATCCGTCTTCTGTTATGTACACTTTCGGGCACAACGGCTCAAAATCCCGAATTGATTATTTTTAAACATCTAAATCAATTGACATGGAAACTGAAATCAATTTGGAAACTAAATTGTATTATCTTAGAAAACGAAAAAAAGATATCGAGCGCAAAGATACATATTGTTCACATGGGAACAGGGAACAGATGAAGTAATATTTTTGTCCTCGAAAGGAATGGTTATACCTATTTAAACATAATCATACAATAGTTACCATTGAATTTTGCCTGGAACAACATAAAACGCATATTAAACTGCAAGAAAATATACTACCACTAGTTTAAGAGTTAAGAATGACTGTTTTCGCATGAACTACACCTCCGATAGCTTACATACGAAAAAGGAAAAAACAACACAAAGTATTTTTTGGTATAAGCCGTATGGGTCAAGGCAGACAAACTATTTAGTGCAAAAACCTTAACATGTATTGAAACTTCTATATACACAATGAACGGCACAATTATGCAACACCACTGGTACCGTCATGGGAAAACTTGACTATCAAAATGCATATGAAACTCATCTACAATGTGATCATATAACAATATGAAAATATTCAACACTTTTCATAATCACGAAAACAGGTCATAGAGCCATTTATATTTTATTAATGAAATTAAACGTCTTATGTCGGCTGTACCCAAGGCTAAATGGCAATTATGCGCTACTTAATTAATCACAAAAACTTCGAGAGATACCAAACTGCTACATGTATCGGAGCTTATGAACCAAGGGAAATAAATTTTAGTATAATTCATCAATTCAAACGACAAAAAATTAATTTCCCTTATGAACAGCACCTGCGATAGCTTACACAGGAAAAGGAAACAAAAAACCACAAAGCATGTTTTGGTATAAGCCATATGGGTACCGACATATCGACTGAACTAAAAGAATGAGCTATAACCTTGTAACATTACATTGAAAACAACAATGCATTAACACAATTCAATAAACAGACCTTCGCCAATTTATAGTCCCAAAGATAATGACACTTTCAATCTATCTTCTACTGTGTCGTTTACGTAGCCATCTTTGGCTGATTCACTTCGCCATCTACCATGTCGCTTAAACAATCTATCTTGAATACCTCTGTTAGCAGCTGAAGTAGTAGCACCTTCAGCTATTAAGGAATAAAGACAAAAACGACTAACAATATTATCTAAGGTTGCTATCTGCTAAATGTTTGCCATCTTATCTGATTGTATAACCAGTCTTAGTTGCTGTTTAATGACATAATATATATATATACTCAAGTAAACTGATTTATACAAAATAATACATCTGCCTTATTTCAACGTTAAAATGGAAACTCAAATCAATTTGGAAACTTAACTAAATATGCGTTTTATTTTGTTCCATGTTTTTAAATCGATTGTCTGCTTTGTTAGGTTCTAAAATCGGACGTCTTCTGTATAATGACAAAGTCAGGCTTTTTATATATTCTATGTATTAGAAGAATAAATTTAAAAAGTTTTGTATAATATAGCTTTGTATGATATCTTAAACGGTTGCCCGAATAGGGGAGTGAATTCCAACAGTCACTATTTATGCCATTTTACACATTACCGCCAAACTGAAAAAAGATCCGTAGTACTTACGATAGTTTTCATATATTCGGCTTATAATAATCAAAATAATCTATGGCTTGGAGCGCTTTATCAAATTTGAAGCATTTCCCGTCGGTAATTTGCCCGAGTGAATTATTACGCAGGCACATCACCTCCGGGGAATGCTTAAATTTCGATAAAGCACTCCAAGTCATAGATTAGTTCTTAATTATGTAAATACATCTACGCATGAAGGGCTAAAATCTTTTGTAAAATACTTCTAAAGCGTTATGTTCAGATGCAAAAACGTCAACGACTACATCTAAGTTCCCCAACCTAGTCCGAATCATAGCTACAATAATTATCATAGCCAATACCTCAGTCATCTACCTCGATTGCTTTAGACAAATAGTCTGCTCTTACGTCTTCATTACGAGGGCGCCATTCAATTTCCAAGTAAATGAAATGTATATATGTTGCTATTTTTATAGATATACTTGTATTGCGAAATACAATCCAAAATTAATTCTATAAAGACTGCAATACGTGTAAGTTAATTAATTACCTGCTCTTTTTATGTCGATTAATTTCAACACCTGTTCGGTACCATTTCTACAGAATGTTCCATGTTTGTGAAGGTAGGTGTGATAATAAACGTTTATGTTTGACCTAAATGTAATGACAGAAAACATAAATATGTTTATTTTTGTCCGGACACAGCGAATTTTTGCGAATGGTGTGTGCTTCGAGCTGCTTGATTGTCAGTCAGGCACAAGCATGAACTTTTCGCGCGAGATAGATGTAAATAGGTTGTCATTTGACGATCCGAACTGGTATGATAAACACGCAAAATGTAAATTCAGTTAAAAAGTTAAAGAGTCATAGTTCATCAGCTTTAGTAAAATACAATTAGAAAACATAATAGTAACATGTTTTTCTCTTTTACAGTATGGTGACATTTTTGTTGCAATGGAATTCATTATTCTTTGACAGAACTCGGTTCTTAGGGTATATCAGATGGTGAGGCATGAAATTGTACGATTGTCGTACGAATTCATATCAACTGGACATCCCAGGGAAATAAAGTGAGCGCGGAAAAGTGGTTCCGAAAACTTTATATCATGTGTGTTTTTCATCTAATATGTTATTGAAAGTACAGCCATAAGTATAATTTGCTATACTTTCTTTGGTTAACCATCATTTATGTGCGGTTGTTGAATGTTTTTGTTAATAAATTATATATTTGTTTGAATATACGATTATATGAACGTCCATAATATACCACTCCTACATAAAGCTAGATAATAAATATGTTATGTTTTGCCTAAATGAAATGACAGAGAAATCATAATATTATTCATACTTGATACACAGTGATAAACAGTGATTTGGGTATGCTTTTGCCATCGTGATATTGGACTATTAGTTGTGTTATAAAGAGTGCTGACAATCTGTCGTTTCTTTTGTATGTAAACTTTTAAAAGGGTTGCACAACAAAGGCCCGTATTCTAAGTCAGAACTCAAACTCATGCTCCACTTGAACTCACTGGAGGAATGATCAAGGAAAGCTCGAGGAACATCAAGTGATAAACTGTAAAGTATAGAATCGGTATTCATATTCACCACTTATCCTTGACTTTATGGAGTATACTCAGAGTTGACTTTCTATATGCATTCAGTAGACAAAGCGTATTTTTACAGACTTGGAAATCAATTCATTAAAATAATTGGTGCAAAACAAAATTACTGTAATTGAAAATAAAGGATGTTTAAAACATTAAGTAACGGAAATCGGAGTTGCACACTGCGTGCTTGTTAATGGAAAAAGAAAATTTCAGCTGCTGGCCCACCTGTATTATAATGCAAAACAATGAGTTGCAAAATTATATGCACGGATTTTCTATAAATATTTCTTTGTTTATCTGAAATATTAATGTTGCCTTTTCTCACCAGCCAGAAAGTGAACCATGTATTTATTTGTCCGGACAGAATACCATTTAAAGGCTTCAATAACTTTTTGGCCCGTATTCTAAGTCATAACTCGAACTAACCCTCAGTGCTTTAAGTAGTTATAAATAGGTGTAATTGCCTAACGGTACAATGGATCGCTCAGATAAGTCACAGGTATTCTCAAAGGTTAGTTTCGCTGGAGTTAACTCCAAATAGATTGGTTTGGCCTCACGGTCCCTTCATTTGCACTCAAGTATTAAGTCTTAATGAAATTCCATCCGTATAACATTTTAAGCGATCACCTTAGGGACAAGTAAATTTTTATCTCTTAATAAAATGATCTCTTAGTACAAAACACTTTGTCCCTTAAATGATTCAATTTAGGTCCAGAAATAGAGTTCTCATAATGCAACAGGTTTATCATCATCATCATCATCATCATTTATTTAGTCAGCAAGGTATAGAAAACAACAAATATACGCTTATGCGAACCTTTGAACTGACTGCACAGATGGTGGCGTATAGTTGCATTGGTGAAACGCAATTGTGTTAAGCACTGCAGTAATCGGTCTCTCCAGTAATTAAGGTTACTGCTTATGCTCTGCATCGACTCTATTTCAAAACAAGGGACATTCAGATTTCCAACGATGTGTTTCTTTTAAAATCTGTACTCAACACTTTATACGTACATCTAAAATTTAGCAAATTTTCATAATTTATGCATAATTTTAATAATAATAACCGCCTCTACGCGACAATGACGAATTTTCATAAACAAACTTTAGTTATTTGTGTCTGATTTACACATAAAGCCAAGATTACAGGTAACAAATGTCAACTAAAAATATCAGCTGTATAAAAATGCGAATGAAAAACTGATTTCAAAGACCTTTGTACCGGGCACCGGTTATGAGATAAAAGGTCAATGATGTATTCCCATAAAGTCCCAAGCAAATGGGAACAATTCAAAATGTACTGTAGGCATATGTTAGATGTGAAAACAAAACTGTATAAACATTAGGGTGTATCGTTTATTGCTATGATAGTTTTTAACGAAACAGCTTATGTATACAAATTAATGTTACAGTATAAAAAGAAAAAAGTTAACGTAAATGCCATCACGTTAAACCACCAACTTTTTTGACAAGATTTATACTAAGGGAGTGGATGAACTTGGTCTATACAATAAATTTCTTCCTTTGTTATGTGAATAGGCTATATATGTTAGGAATCAGCTGTGTATGACGTATGATCATGAGAGCATAAGCAAAGTTAATCCAGACACGAACTTTTACTATATACTAATTAGTCAATAAGATTTGAGACTGGATTCATAACAAAAGCTTTAAAGGTTATTTACCACATAATTTTAATATGCCTATTGTATATTTCTATCGTCAACTCGAGTGCTTTACTATGATTAAAACACTTAGAGCTTCAGACATGAAAGTAGCTCCTTCCGACTTTTCTAATTAATTCCCGCGCAGAAAATAAAATATAAATATATAAAATTTATATCTGTAAATATACATCAGGCGAGTGAAATAGTTGTGATAAAGAACCTTATTGTTTTTATTGCGACAGTTTAGCATAAGAAGACCCTTCTCCTTGTTTTCCTTTTGAAAGGCCAAGACAATTCAGGATTAACTACCATGTAAGGTATGCGTTTTTGGTACGTGGCATTCCCTGTTTGATATTATTTTTGTTTTGATTACGAGATACAAAACAATGAATAAAAACGTTAACGTCATTACTGCACGTTAAAACGTTGTCAGTTCAGTTTAGCTGTACGCATTTAAATCGATTGTCAGCTTTGTTAGGTCTGAATCTGATATATTCTGCATAGTATCACAGCAAAGTACATTACATGTTTTATGGCTATGCCCTCGTGAATTATTCCGCACGGCACATCGATTCCGGGAAATGCTTCGATTTCTATAAGGCACTACAAACGTAAATTGTCTCTTAATTCTTATTTCAATATTTCAAAATCTTATCCTTTAACAAATTGCACTTTTGCAGCTGATATTTCTATGACCTTAAAGTCGCAGATTAGTCAGCCTTGGAATACTCTGCAGTTTAAAGATCACTGCAATTGTTTAACCTGTTGATCTCATAGAACCTGCTGCACAATATAACTCTTGCTTTGTCATGATCCAGACAGCTGCCCTTCATACCAGTTCTCGGGCTGACTTTAATGTAATATAATCTTACTATGTCAATAACCGACCCCTCTAAATACTGTCGTGTAACAATCTTCAATGTAAACTGAGTATTTAAAGCAGAACACAATCTTTATTAGAACTCGTTCAGAACCATGAGTTCCGTTTGCCACACTCGGTCCTTAATTAACTTTCCTATTATATACCAGCTCTTGAAGATCGAAATAATACAGTCCACGTTTAATGATATAATTGAAGCTTGGTCTTCTTTCATCAGCATGTTAAACAATCTCTTAATATATTTGCAACATTACTCCTGATTGGCCTTTTGCTTTTCGGTTAAAAGGCGGGTTACCCAACGTGCACAAATCTTTAACTATTGTATAAAAAACTGTTTTGACGGAATTTCCTGGACCTATTTATGCAGATATCTGAAAAACTGTACAGCCCGAGGTTTCTGCTATCTTGGCTATTAAAACTGCAGAAATAGAAGTCGTCTGTACACGCCATATTGCCCTATGTTAAAACTTTTGAACCTAAAGTGAGACCTTTTGTCCTTCGAGGACAAGGCAACAAGAGTATAATGCATGGCACACCCTTGTATTATAGCCAGCAAATATGTGAAGGCTTTGAAAATTGGTTCAAGCATATAGATGTAACAGTGATGACGGACTGATGGACTCAAAACAAGTCTATGACCAGTAACTTACAATGTCAGGCACTGTGACATTTAATCTGACTTAATTGCACGATTTTTATGAAGCAAAATCTGATGAGAGTCAATTCAATTATTCTTTTCTTGAATAACCGGATTTTCAATAGAACTCAAAGCAGAGAAGTCGTAGTTAATCTTTGAGTTAAGACATGCTCTTTCCTTAGCGAAAGTCTACCTAGTTCACAGTACAAAATAAAATCGTCCATTTCAGTGATGTTTTTAAGCTATTAAACTACAGAAACGCAGCCATTACGACAGTGTAAAATCAATGAACGCGTAACACACAATTTAGGATCCTATAAAAATAAAGCTTTCAAATATAGCTTTTGTTTCGGCAAATATAGACTCTACCTTTACTTTCGAAACCTTGGAATCAAATCTCTGATTGTCTAAAGATAAGTCGCATGAACATGTAGTGGCACCAGACTTTGAAGTTTAAAACATCATCAATGAACGAATCATACGAGGGTCCTACAATGCTATTGGGGCTTGATTTCTATAGGGCAGCGTTTTTTCAACAAAATCTTCATTGCTAACCTTCAAAGTATTAACCCTTTACCGAAACACATTTTTGTAAATTATTTACTATGTGGTAAAGTGTCTTTTGGCATCTGTTTGAGACACTAGTTAATAATGCTGCAAAGAGAGCTTCTGGACTCCCAGCAAGCAATTTATTAAGCCTTTGAAATAAGAAGTTGCATCGACTTAAGTCCCGGTTACAATATGCACAATTTTAGACGCTAACAAAGCCGTAAAATCATCGTACCCCTGTAAGAAGAGGCCATCGATTGCTATTGAAAACAAAATTGAAGTGCAATGAAGCGTTTTAAAATATATAGTAAACTTTCGTTAACTCGAACACCCGGGATAACTCGAGGACTCGTGTCGGTCCCGGCCCTTTTACCTCTATGTTTAACCATAAATCACCATGGATAACTCCAGCAACAATAACTCCAGAACCCGGGATAACTCGAGGAACACCTGTGGTCCCGCCAGGTAGATTTCTTACTAAATTATCTGCGGCAACTCGAGGTCACTGATTATGAAATTTCTCGCACCTCCGCTAGCGCATCATTATGTTGACATGTCATCAGAAAAACTTCTATTGTTAATTGATTGTTTATTTTTGATTAATCGGCCGTCTAGTGGCCAAAGTGTATAAAATGTAAGTTGCACATTTTAATCGTCTTCAATCATGTGTAATTTACAGCTTCTGTTTGACAAAGATGAAAATAAAGAAAACTATGTTTTCGAATTTTTAAATGCGAAAACTTAATTATGAGATGAAAATTATAAGTCTGCGCAACTTTTTTGTGATAAAATAGAAAATTCGAAACTTCATATTCTCTATCGACATTGACATGTCAGAAATAAACTTTGTTCCGAGCGATCTATCGAATGACCCGATCTCGGGGGGATAATACGATCCTTACTTATATTTGATACATTTGTTGAAATATTAAAAATTATCATATGCTTTCTTTATTTGAATGGGCTGACATTTGCACATTATAAATTGAACCGACATTGGGAAATGCCACAAGTGATGTGCTATAGCGATTCATCGGTACTGTACATATACGACAACTGGTGTGAGTGACTAATCACTATTCATTTCTGAAGTCATTTGCAAACAAATTAATCTTAAACCAAAATTGTCTAGCATACTGGTCGTCTGGAGTTAAAGGAATACAGTTTAAAATTCTCGAGTGACCGGTAAATACACGGGGCGAAGTAAATTTACACTGCTCCGCCTTCTCAAGATCAGGTCATGGTGACCCATGATTTGTCCAATTGCGATACAAAGGAATTTCAGAAGAGACTCAATCGCGGTTGAGGCAAACATATAATTTTGAACTGGCGGAGACAGTTTATCGATTTAAATATACAATTTGACGGTTTCGGAATGGAGACGGCTCTATGTACAACCAGACGTCGCATTAAACAGCTTTATGACACAAAGGAGTCTTGGGAGATAAAAACGTGTCTTTTATTAAGAGTAAGCTTCGAACATGAACATATGACGTGATGTTTTCAAAAGACCTTGAGCTTACATTGTCCGAATCTGAAGAAGATAAGATAAAAGCAAAGAATACGTTGTAGGTATTGTAAAAGCTTGTAATATTCCGGTAAATAATAATTATGTTCAACAAAGGCGGAATGAAGCTCCTATATACAATGTATGTATACAGACAGGTATCGATAACATACATTGTGAACACTGAGGACGTATGTGTTAAATGACTGTCTACATTTCGCTTACGATGACAATCCAAACAAAGATTGGTTTTGACTGGCCCAAACCTTCCAAAGAGGATTTTATATGTCTGAGTGAATTAAAAAATATTAGCGTGTGTGTATTGTTTCGATATTTTACGCAGTAGCGAATTATTTATAAAAATATTACTAGGTAGAAATCGAGCTTATTCTGCATCTTAATCATAATCAGTCTGCATAGGTTTTTGTAATGGTGACTCTCTGCTGTAATAAAGACACGTTAGTCACATTCACTTTGTAATACATTGTAACTTTAGACTCAAACAAAGATAATTCATGAATAATATTTGTAAAACTGTTTTGTTTCATATGCAATTAAATCAATACACCTAAAAATAACTAGTTTTGATGATGTTTTGAAACAAGTATTATGAAGTGTTTTCTACAATATTATGTTGCTCAGGTACTGTAAGGGTTTTAAGTCGACCCACAGCATCGGTAATCCTCCTGTATATGCACAACTGAACTCCATATATATATATATCATATAAGTATTTTGGCAAAAGCAAATTCCATATGAAAAAATATTTATGAATACATTATGGTCCCTTTATATATCCACCAATTCAAATGTGTGAACAAAAAAGTGTAAAACAGCAATTTCATTTAATTGTTTTACTGTGTACATGAAATTTCTCGACTTGTTAATTAGTATTAAATAGAGAAAACCTTATGGTATGGTGGAGCAATGGTACGGCGTTCGCCTCAAGATCACCTTAGTGAAAAAGCTGTGTCCTTAGGTTAATCAGATAAATCAACATTGCAATTTTCTCTTTGAGATAGATTCTATCTGGAAGGAGTCTCCAAAGTAATAAATCTAAGTTGTAAGAAGTTGTTTCCCATTCCAGAATAGAATAAATAAATAAAATTATTCACGTTTCCCAATGTTACTATACTCCAGTTAGATTTTATTTCATGCCTATGATAGTCTTTAACATATTTAATTTATGCACTTGTACTCCTGTTTTGCACGATGTTTTCGTGAATTCGTGTTGATACACTGTATACAAGAAACTGATTACACTGTATTCGTTACTCGAGGCAAAGTATTTGACACCACCAGACGTTTAAATTCTATACTTGCTTTTCCCTTCCACCCTTCATTCGTTTTGTAGTTGATGTGCCATAATTATTTGTGGATTTTGGACTTTCTTCTACATCATTTATTCTACTGACAAAGGCGCCATTTGGTGTCTATTATGTTGCTGTTGTTTTAGAGTATGTTAGTATTTTTCAGGAAAATCAAGATCCGCCAGTCATTGGGGAAACAATACCACAGAATATATTAGAAATGGAAACCTATCGATTTATTTGTTATTCGAAATGGTGTCAAATACAATTGTCTATATCCTATATTGTGTTTTTGTTGTTTTTGGTTTTAGCAACATGGGATAAGTGAATAATTGATTTACTCACGAATAAAAGTGAGTAAATATAATAAACGTTTACTACCACAAGCGATGAAAAAGGATCATTGCCAGAGAGTATTGGTTTCTTTCTCAAAGGCATAATGCCCAGAATAAAGACAAATTAAATCCGATATTGTGAGTAATTTATAAAGGTAATGCATACTAAATTGAATAAAATGTTTACTACCGGTTTCCAGCAATCAGCAATCGCGTCAATTGTTTTCATGAAAGCAATCAATACGACGTTTCGAAACAAATACATGTGTGATTGTTCCTTGTTCCATTGTCTAATGTGTCTTCTCTAAAGGATTGCTGTTTCTTAACGACTTCCTTCGAATTAATTTATAGTAGTAGGCATGAAATTTTGTATATTGTTTATGGCTGTTCCGGTGGAACGTGAAATCATCAATTTCATGTGTAATATTCTAAATTACGGCCACAAGATTAGCCGGTTGCATCTTAAATTCGATGTTTATTTCAACCACAAATCAGCGCAAATTATTGCCTTGCGAATAGTATACATCCTATATTTCATATTTCAACTTGATATTTTACGATTAAGTATTTAAAAAAATTAGGAGCGAACAAAGCTACAGGCGTTGATGGAATTCCTGCACGTTTTATTAAAGATACTGTGCATATTATTGCCGAACCCCTTACTCATATAGTTAATATGTCCATAATTACTGGTATTGTTCCCGAATACCTTAAATCTGCCCGTGTAGTACCTTTATATAAAAAAGAGTGATAAGACGGAAGCTGGTAATTACCGCCCGGTGTCAATTCTAAGTGTTGTGTCAAAGGTCCTTGAGAGAATAATATATGATTAGGTAGAGCTTTACGTAACGGAAAATAAGTAACTCTATGCCCACCAATCTGCTTTAAGAAATAAATATTCTACAGATACCTGTCTTTTACATCTTACTGATTTTATTAATTTGAAATGGATAAAGGAAATCATATTGGCATGGTCCTTCTAGATCTACAGAAGGCGTTCGACACTGTCGATCATGATATTTTACTCATGAAACTAGACGCAATGGGATGTTCAAGTGATGTTTATTCACTGGTTTAGGTCTTACTTATCTAGTTGTACACAATTTGTCAATGTCTCTGGTGTGCCTATATCTAGTGCAACTGTCAGATGTGGGGTTCCCCAGGGTTCAATCCTTCGCCCCCTCCTCTTTTTGATTTATGTGAATGATAATAATGGAGGCTGTTGTCCATAATAAATAACTTCTGTATGCTGATGACACGGGTATCTTAGTAGCAGGTAAAGATATTCAATATATAACGTCTCAGCTTACTGATGACCTCACAAGTATAGGTAAATGGTTAACTGATAATAAGCTTTCGCTGCATCTCGGTAAGACGGAGTCCATTTTGTTTGCTTCTAAGCCCAGCCTGAAATCATGTGACAAATTGAACATTTCATTCAATGGAACTTCTATTTCATCCACTAAATCTGTCAAATACTTGGGAGCTGATTTTGACCAAAGTCTATCCGGTGAGTCTATAGCCAATCAGGTTATTAAGAAGGCCAATGCAAAACTTAAGTTTTTATTTAGAAAAAGTAAGTTTTTAAAAAGGTATACTAAACAGCTACTAGTTTCTTCATTAATACAATGTCACTTTGATTATGCTTGTGCCTTATGGTATTTTGGGTTGAGTCAAAACCTGAAAAATAGACTTCAGGCACTCCAGAATAAGATGGTAAGATTTATACTTAATCTCAGTCCTCGTACTCATATTGGGATGACCCACTTCGAGGAAGTTGGCTGGTTACCTGTTCTCTTGAGGGTGGACGTCCTTATCCTTTGCCAGGTTCATGAGAGACACTGTAATAGTGCACCCAGCTAATGAGCACTTAAAATTAGCAAAAGAGTGACACTCTTATTCAACTCGTTTCAGAGACAGTTACAGTTATTCCATTCCCAAGGTTAAGGGTTTTGGGAAAAAGTCATTCGCTTACAAAGGCTGCCAGGTGTGAAACAGGTAACCATCACATTTGAGATCTATTAGTAATCATATGGACATTTTATGCAATCAGTATCAATCTAGTCATTGTATTTCGTCATTCATTGTGTATTTAGTTTTAGTATATCCTATTTAAAAGTAAGGCAATTTTCTGGGATAACATATATATATTCATGTAATCATGTGCTAGGTAACTGTAATTCAATATGTACACTAACTGATTAACTAATGTGCCTTCTCGATGTCATATGATCAATCCCTAGGACCACAATTGGAAATAAGAGAGCCTTATTGCTCTCTTTTTGTGTTATCCTTGGTATTGATTATATGTCATCTTCTCTGCATTTTGCTGCTCACATGTACTATGTTGACATTGAATTTTATGACATATACTCTTATTTTACCAGAATAAAACTATACTATTCTATACTAACTTCTAGAACATCGTTTATGTGATTTACATCGGACCGTTGGAGTTAGAAGACTGAACTTGTCACAACACATGATATTAAACGGATTGAGTATTTCTTGTTCACTCTTGTATTGTTTCACCGTATTTATGATGAGAAAGTAAATGCGTTCCGACTGATGATGCATTTGGCAGCTTTGTCGTTGTCCGTTTCTTCAAATGTGCATGATTGCTCTTCTCATTGACGTCTGCTATTCAGTTATTTTCATGAGACTTCATTAAAGTGACATGATAAAAGCATTGCCGATTATTGTTACTAGGCAGAATAAGGAAAATATATTTTTCATTCGATAAAAAGTTGGCTACTTCATAGCAATCAGAGACGCTTACACGTGCCAAGACCAATTTTTCAAATTCATTCTTTGTAGTGCATGTGTGTGACCATTTCAGCAGACCATTCAGCTCAAAATAACGATAAGTGTAGGGCTTAAGTTTGTAAGAGATTTGTAAAAGGTCTAGCTCGATCTGACCCAATAGGCCTGACATGTTTATACGAATCATATTTAGAATATTACGATTAATTTAATGAAAATAAATATAGAGTGATATGAGCATAATTTTCGAAAAATAATTCACGTATTAAATCCAAATTTTCAAAGCCATTTTCTGCTTGATATCTTAATAGCTATAACAAGTATAACGTTTCAACTGGTTTTGTGTCATGTAAATACATGTATAAAGCTTAAGTAGACAGAATCAACGAATAAACTCTTATTGTGAATTTTTTTCTAAACTTAAAATGAATATTTTAATAAAAACAAACACTTTCAGTTTCATTATAATTATATGGCATCTATCTGCTGAATAATTATCTCTTCTTTTAAGGTTAAAAAACAACTGAGCCACTAATCAAGTTGGCTTACACCTCATTCGTCATTTGCCTGCATATGATAATATAACCAACGGGGAATCTATGGCTTAAAGAGTACGGATTTAAAGAAAACCGAATGAAAACTAGTTTCTATGCAGTCTGAAGAGAGATAATTCAAAGTGTAAGGAAGGATAGACTGGCGCCCGGATATTGCAATAACAATGGAGCATGTAACGTTATCAACAGGACATGATTGGTCCAACTATGTTTTCAGATAAGAACAAAACTATTATCTAGTTGACGAAGATGGAATATAAATGTCAGTCTATCTTTGACAATGCATTACGTAAGATAATAATTAAAATCTACTGACGACCTGTCGGTATTGACATAAGTAATAAGAATTCACATGCAAAGAAATAATGCTTGACAGTTTTCATCTTTGCTGAAGTAAAATTGTAGGTACAAAGACACGCACCATAGACTGAAAGAAAATTCAGTCAAAACACATACAGCAACGCTTCACAGAAATGGTTATATTTGATTGTCTAAGAATATTTTAATACCCTTCAACTAAGATAAATTACACTTTAAATTTACTTTGTATAATGCTGAATCAATAAATACACAAAATGTTGCTGAATGCCTTCTGTTAAATCAGAAAGTATTTGTTACGCAAGGCACATGGATTGTTACATTCCTATCCAATTAAGAGGAAAATAGTCAAACTCGTTAAATGGATTAAATTCTACATTTTCCGAGCAAGAATATCCTTTCAAATATGCTATCGTACCACCGGATAGCCATGCTCCCCACCATCCAATTGATCCAGATGTAACAATAACGTGATCACACAGTGTCATTAACCCCATGTCGTCTAGGACATTCTCGAAAGGGCTTACTGGAATACCTGGAACATTTTTTTTACTCCAGTCTTTATCATTTGTAGTAATGAGAAAGTCAACTTCGTGAAATTTAAATGCATAAAACTGTTTTGCTCTTTTAATAAAACTGATTAATATGGAATCATAGAATTGGTTTAAACTTTGCTCCCTACGAAACCGCCGAACATTAATGCATACGTGCTGAAAACTATTTCTTGTCACACTTTCAAAATATATACTTGTTTTTTCGCTAGGCTTCAGTCTAAAAATGTCTCTTATTATGTCCTTTACGTTTTCAAAAAATTTCCATGACTGCAGGTATCCCTTTAAAGTAATATTTGATGTTGAATTATAAATTTGTGTAAAGGAACAATAGCTACCGCAAGTTCTACATACAACGACATCATCTGTGCTATAGGTCTGTAGATTGGTATCCACTACATTTGGTAAATCAAAATACTGTTTCAACGAACAATCTTTGTGAATAATTGGAACAAGGTCGTATGCATATGCTATCCCTATAATAGAAGCAATATTAAACATGAAATGTCCAATGGTTGCTTGTTCCTTATCGATAATCACAATATGCCTGCATAAGTTTATCTTTGTGCGTTCAGGTCTTCCTGAAAACTGTTTAATTTCTATAAGTTCTTTCATGGTATGCACTTTTGATGATTTCTTCCATGATAATTGAAAACATTTCCCATCATAATTTGCACCTTTGTAACTGTAGCTGACATTAGCATTATTCATATATGTTCTTGTTGTAAGAAGTTTGACGTTTCTACTATTACTCTGTTGAATTATTCTTTTACTTTTGAAATAACTGCCATGCCCGATACATAAGACACAGGCCATTAAAATGAACATGAAAAGAGGCAAATATAAACTTATTACGCGAGACGAAGATTTAATATGTCTATAATATTGTGTACCTTTATTCATGTCGAAACAATTTAATAGTTTGAAAGTAGTCCGAATCTGTGCTGAAGAATATCATCACTGTATATTTTAACCATGTATTTGGATATTAGTTATAAAGTGTTTAAGTAAAAGTGTGATATATACAACATCACCTAGCGTAACTAACACAATTGCGTTCAATTTTACTCTGATAAATTGTATATTATAAAAAAGAGAAAGTAAACGCATGAACTGAAAATCAAATATCTTCCTAGGGTCGGCCGGGACTTTAAACAATAAAAAGAAAGTGGTTTCGGTGAAGGCGATTTTTAAATGTTTTCCAATGTATGTCTTTGTAAAACAAGTGACCACCTGGACAGGGCCAATACTGACAACAGGCGCATGACTTTAAAAAATTTGGTAGAGGCCCACTAGACAATGCTATTTATTAGAGAACTTTGGGTAGGCCTGGTGGTTTTCGAAGAGACGATTTTAAAAGGTATTTTCATATTTGTTCCCATAGCAAAGAGAGTTCATGATGGAATATAATACTTTGAATAACTTTGGTAGAAATTCATGCAAGGAAAATTTCTGCCAAGGTTCATTAAGATTGCCTCCGTGGTTTGAGAGCAGCTTACGGAGTGTTTTAAATATAATTTACAAAATTTAATTTGACCGTTAGATGTGGGATAATGGTGAGTGGAATTAAAGTATTCATTTTTAAAAATTGTAACGTCTCATTAATGATCAAATTATAGCAATTAAAGGACCATAAAACTTGCTGAAATATTTCAGCAATTATAGGGCCATATTTATAAAGCGACTGCAGCTATGTAGCTGGTTAGTCAAATTGGCCGGGATATTGTGTTAATTAATTCTGATCAAATTTAGTGAGTACTCCATGTTTATTGTTCGAGTTGCAGAACTGACAAGGTAATTTTTTGTTTTGATATCTTAAGGGCGATACTCGGCAAGTGGCTCGGGCAATTTCAATGGTATTTGAACTTGACCGAGAAAATATGCCCCGTTTCGACCTACACTTAAGGGAACTTCTAACGCTACATTTCAATATTTTTGAATATCTCAGAAACTATACCAGTTATCTAAACCAAATTTTCACAACATGTGGACTGTTGTAT
>JAUMHA010176605.1:0-30547 GCA_032359765.1 Saxidomus gigantea
GGTGCTGTGGGGCTCGTTTTGGGGAGGCTGCGTTTTTGGTACGTGGCTTTCCCTGTTTGATATTATTTTTGTTTTTTAGTATACCTTTTTTTATTCAAAGATAGCATATATAATTTAAACATCTTTAAAGTCTTGTTTAAAATCCCCAATACCATTTCGGTGGGGGACTTAACCCACTGTCCCCTACCAGGGCTGTGCATCGGGGCCTAGGCATATACACTTAGTCCTTAATTTGTTTCACTTAAATTCCCCAAGCATTTTTTGCCCCCTGGGTCCCCTATCAAGCTCTGTCCTAGGTGGTATCCGGACCCCTCGCCCATCCACATCTGCCATACCCTTCCTATGCGCCTGATTATGAGCACGTACGATTGAAATGATATCAGTCTTCTCTTACTAGTCTATAATTATCCTTCCATGAAATTTCAAGCCGTTTGATAGGTCAATGATTGATATTAACAAGCCGGTAATACACACTTGGCATACCCCGTCATTGTATACTAAAATGGTTCGATTTTTTTCGAATACGCAATAACGGCTCTCGTTACGAAAACTATTGGTACGTATATCAACGGAACATTGTTTGAGAAGAATAATGAGGTTTTATATGGAGTCATTAGAAAGAGAAAGCATTTTTTGGAATGTGTATGAAAATCATTTAATCACATTTAACAGTACAAACCTGCATTTGAAGGAAAAGTCTTGCGTTTTTTTTCAAAATAAGATTGCGGACGAACCTTACTAGTAATTGTGACGTTGTTTTATGACGTCACAAAGTGACATTGAGGTGTCATAAGGGCATTTGAAGGCATTTGAAGGACTGCTTACGTTCAGCCGTTAAATAATTTAAAATGAACCGAATCCTTAAAAATTTAAGAAAGGGAAATGTAATAAAATTGTTATTTGTTTTTTAGCCTAACATACCCCTATACACTTGGAGCCACTTCTAACCCGACACTTTTCAAATTTGATTTTCTCAGAAACGGTTCAAGATATTTATTTCAAATTAAATAGTATGCTGTTTTTCAACATTAGCTGTATAGAAATGATAAAATCTTTCGACGGTAACGATCGGTTACTTTTGCACGGGTGACAGGTACGATTTCATCATTTTACACGAGGAAATGTAGGTTTGCGAAAAATATCGATTTTCATTTTATTCTTCTGTAACGCAATTCAAACCGTAAAAACAGAATTTCAAAAAAAAATCAGTCACTTTGAATGAATAACCAAGAGCGTGGTCGCGCAATTGAAATCAGTGTTGCTTGCCGGCCAATCACCCAGGCAAATGTATCATATTCATTTAGCAATAATTTTATGTGCAAACATATGCAGTATCTACCTGTTTACTATAAATCGTAACAAAGATGGAAATGTATGTGTAAAATACATTCTACATTGTATTTTGTTTCTTTATCCGGATGTACGGATTTTATCATGAATCGGTGACTTTTCTGATTGTTCGGATTTCACGTTATGTCATTTTGTATATTCGGATTTTACAGTGATGTTTTTACGTTGGTATCTAATATAACAAGAAAGCTGTGGAATCCGTTATTTCACAAAGCAAAAATAATGCCTGATGTCTCTGATATGGCAAGCCAATTTACTATTTAATCCAAAAAAAGATTTCTCCTAAAATAGGGTAGATATTTCTTAAATTCAGAGATTTCTCTTTAAATCAGGAGATATCTTTGAATAGATACATAGATATTTTTGTAATTTTGAGAGATATCTCTCAAGTAGAAAGATATCTCTCAAATGATGTTAAACAGATATCTCTGTAAGTAGAAGAGATATCTCTTAAAGTTCATGAGATATCTTTCTGTGGTGCAAATATATCTCTGTAAGTAGAAGAAGTATCTCTGAAAGTTCAGGAGATATCTTTCTGTGATGCAAATATATCTCTAATCGTGAAAGAGATATCTCTATAGAAAAAAGAGAGATATCTCTTTTACTATTCGATCAAAAAGGATATCTCTGTTAAATATCTCACCTACATCGGAAGAAAAGAGATATATGTTTGAAAACAGAGAGATACCTCTTAAACTTAGAGCGATATCTCTGTAACTTTATAAGATATCTTTCAAAATTAGAAAGACGTCTCTCACATTATGTTAAATAGATATCTCTGTAGATATCACTTAAAGTTCAGGAGACTTTTTTTGTAAAATAAAGATATCTCTTAGCGCGAAAGAGATATTTCTATTTTTTCTGAAATATATAGAGATATCCCTTTTTGGAATAAATAGTAAAATGGCTTGCGATACTCTCAGCATTTTACAGCTATTGTGATAACATTACGCCAGAAGAGTGGTAGTCGATTTTAGCATCTAATATTTCTAGAAGTTTCTGTCCGCGATATGCCTTACATTGTATTTTGGCGGTTTTTGCGATTTCGGCAAGTTTACGACCTTTTCAAAACAGGTGAAATTATTTGCACCGCATATTTTAAGGGTTATACAGTATTTAAAAACATTTCAGTTATGTAGAGCGTTTCTGTTTAGCTATGTACAAACATATAATAATTTACGCTTGATCTGCATAACATTCACGATTTTTACAAGTATGATTATGCACAACACCACAGGGATAGGAAGTAGTGCTCGCTGGATTCTGTAATCTTGTACTGAACAAGTTATCTTTTAATTTCTGTATTTTATAAATAATTTGCACTTGTTCAATTGCAGTAGACTGTTGTCTTTCATATGTAATGGACGTTAGCAGAGGATATCTTTCTTTTTCCTGAAGTCGCAAACCCCTGTGGTTTTTTTATTATTTTGAAATTCATAGCTTTTGTATTATATTTAAGAAAGTCCCCGGTTTTCATTGCAAGTACGAATTAAGTTTCCGTTTACGTTAACGTTTCAGTTTAAGTTAGAAAGGTTTAATTACAAGTTCAAAAACAGATCTTGATGTTATATGTAAAAGAGCTCTAGGTGAACCCCCATAATCGTTAGATATCTCTATAAATATTAAAACAATTTCAAAACATTTTGCACAGTGTGCAGAATCCCCTTTACTAACTCTGCCTAAATTTGAAAATATTTGACTGAATCGTAAACATTTTTGACATGTGGTGCAAAGTGTAAATTTATAAATTACAAGAAAACATTGAAAGTATGCTTTGTTTTATCACTCGCATACAGTTATCAAGAGACTGATTGTTTACAAAGTCTCTATGGTTCTATAGAATTAGTTTTCGTTAAAAATTAAATTAAAATGATCATTGGTAAAATTCAAGTGAGAAAACAAACGGTATTATTTAAAGTACCTGCATAAATAATATCAATTTCTGGGCCTCATATCAAACCGAAAATGGGCATTGATGTGCTACAGAATGTAATGTTACACTGAAGCAGTTTGCTGTTTCGGTCACAAGGACGTTAAACTGCCTATACAAATCTTTGACCTATTGCCGTGCAAACGGTAAATAAAAGTTTGACAAATGACAAAGATGGTTACTATAACTACTATATAGATACATGCATTCATTCTAAACATTCTTTTTGAACAGGGATCTGTGAAAAGCAATACTCATATATAACAGGATTACGTATACACCATGTCGATACCTAGTGATGATCAGTACTGTCGTGATGTGTCTGAAGGCACTATATATACAAACAATATTCACTGGTTTCTAATTCCGGCGGTGAGTTGAACCCGTGATGGTTTTTTTTGCAATTCTAATTTACTACAGCTATTATATTTTATTCATAGAATACTCTGCGCTCGTTGGCGTTTTCTGTTTTGTTATATGAAGATCCCAGATCTCACACAGGGGAAAATGAGGATCAACTTATAAAGACTGAATCCATTATTCCAGTTCATTTATTTCTGATATTATTGTAGGAGATAACCGATTCATTTTACGAAAACAAAATTCCGACTTAAAATCACCCTTGTGTACGCAATGTGAAAATACACCACAACTGGTGCCTGCGTGCTTGTATGCAGTTGTCAGACAGAGGTATTAGAAACCGATAGTCTAGCCTTTTACTTTAATGTACATGTATTTGCAAACCGTATTTAAACAGAAACAAAAGCTGAACACCTGTAGTTTTCAAATATTGCTATCAAAGAACCGGGGTGTGTGTCAATTAGGCCCATGTGATGCGTCAAGTGTGATGTACTGAGTGTAATGTGCTTGTCACCTCTTGTTTTTAGTTTCAACTGCTTGATAACTTTGTGTAAAAGAGGACCCGAGTGCGTAAATCTATCCAGCCAGAACATAGTCTCGTCATAAGTGCCTCTTCAAGGCGACACACAAACCCTGAGCACTTCACGGCCTCAGAATAAACTGCAAGGAACCCGAAGAAAGTGTACCCCCGGAAATGCTATTCTATGCCCATGCCCTGATGTTGACGAACAGGCCTCTAACTATGTGCAAAAAGCTAGGATTTGGACCCCTATTAAGTATCCTCTTGTGTTTCCAAGAGAGGTGTTTGCATCAGAAAGTAATGAACAAACCATGGTATATTGCATTTTCCACAATGTCTACATCTAGAACACGCTTGTGTTGGGCCTGATCACTTAGGTATCTCCAGGGAGAAGCTCCGGTATCTGACCCTTGACAGAGTCCACCCCAAATTACTGGAGATCACTCAACTCGGCCCAGAACCAGGATGTACTTGCTAGACAAATACACGGAAGAAGCCATAGCAAAACTTATTTTTTTAAATTACGCTATAGAACCGAGCTCTCTTCACTGAAGATTATTCAATTATTCCACCATATGTTATTCTATAAGTAATGTTTTTTTCAGGTAGCGATAGTAGTCATGTTATCGTTTGCGGAGAAGCGGAGGACCATAAAAACGGACTGGTTAGGTGGTCGACCTGCTCTTGCACGGTAATCAATAACATTTTTAAGGATATAAAAGAAATATATAAAGGTTCTGCATTATGTTCTCTAAAGTAATCTGTTTAACAAAGCAGTTGTAAGCCTTTTATTCTTTCGATATGTCTTTTTTTAAAGAAATTGTCAATCTTCATTATTGCGTCATTCCTTATTTCTCTTCAGACCTCTTGGTTTTCTGGATGAGCCTAATAACCGCTGGGGTGTGATGTTTGTATTTGGATCTGTGACCGGTAACATAATACTAGTAACACAGAAGGTGCTGCTTCAAGAATTGAACTTGCCCGTCTGGGCTAAAAGTGAGTTTTCTCAAATCATTTGACCAAATCTCGCAAAGTAAATGTTCATGTTACTTCCCATCGTCGGACCCCACTGTTATTTCTTCAGCTTCTCTTCAGTTGTGTGCGTAATGAATAGCCTTGGTTAACAAGTACAGTAACTTCCAGACAGAGAAAACGTTGTTCTTATTGTACTTTATAGAATTAACTTTACAATTAATGAAATTTGTTCGCTCAAACGTTCAGAAGTTCTTCAACAATGAAAAGAATGGTGCTTTCAATACAATTATGTGAAATTGATTGTTTTCGAACCAAAATTGTGTGAGCAATGTGACAGAGTGTATCCGAAGGGAGGGTATTTAATATTTGCATTGAATGTAACGCATTGTTAAAATCGTTCACAATAAGAGTTTTTGATTGATGTTTATGTTTCAGTTTTTTTGGTGTATATTTTGTGTTTGGAGACAAGCGTCATTTGTTACCCATTGTTTGCCTGCATGACCAGTAGACACAAGTTAGTAGGAGCAATCACAGGGCTTCTGTATTCAATAGGATGGTACGTAATGTCTGTCTTTTATGGGTTTTTTAATATAAAACCCATTGTGTACTTCCAATTGTGTCCATGCAAGTGCGGTTTGTCTTCAGATACAATTTGGGAACATTGACTGCAGTGAAACAAATGGCATGCCGAAGTTATAAAACGTCTAAATCACAAGTTAGCTTGCTCCTCTGTTTACTTTCTTTGGCTTCAGCTGCCATCACCATCTAAGCTAATTACTTTTATTCTTTTGGGTATATGGCATTTCATGTTAATATCTAAAGCTTTAATATATTTAAAGCCCAATACATGTACACACTGTATTATGTTAATGAGCTTATATTAATAGTGTGTAAACTGTATTTTTTCTAAGCCGTTTATATATTTTCAGGTTTATTTTCGAGCTCTTTGTCGACATTCAGTTAGTAAGATGTTACATAAAGTACCCAGCTACAGATGTAAGTATTAACTAATTATTCTGTCATTACATTTTAATAGACCAAATGCTCAAAATTCTTTTTCCCTTTTTATCTTTATGTTTCCCCCAGTGACTAGTGCTTAAATTCGTTTATTTTCCAATCTTGGAGATGAAAACGTTATTTGAAAGTATGATCAAATGCGGTTACAATTGTAAGTCTGAAGATTTTATCGGAATCAACTCAACAATATGTTTGTAAAGTACTTCGGTAATTATTAACCATTTACAGTACGATTAGGATGGTCCGCTTCTTCCATTTACTTCTTTTTAAAATTAATTTCTAATTTAGTTACTGTCTTTGTATTAAAATGTAAAAGTACGTTTATCTGTATGCAGTTGAATGTTAACATCGCAGCCCATACTCTTATTCAAGAAATGCCAGTCATCATCTGTAACTTCTTGGTGGTGTTGAAGTTCTGTTGGAAACTCTACAAATGTTTCAAGAAAGGAATATATAAAATCAGTCACGAGGTAAATGCACGATCTAAGTCCAATTTTTTTTATCGAATAGAAAGCAAGTAATCAACTGATTATTTGCTCAGATTGTCAATGGTTCATCCATCCATCAATCTTCCATCCATCTTCCATCCATCCTTCCATCCATCATCCAACTGATACTAGTAAATCATTCATTATAAACGAAGTCATATGCACGATGGAGCAAGATCCCAACAGCATGTCTTTTTTTACACCAATTGATGATTTTCGTTCTTTTTCATTTTTGTACATGTTGTTGATTATTAGAGAGATGCTTAAAGTGATATTACCGTTCAAGGTGACCATCAAAATTTTAAATAAAACATTAATCAGTGATTTATTCTTCCAGAATAACAAACATTGCCATAGTTATAACCCAAAAATAACGATCTGTATAACAGTTTTATTCACATTGAATAAAGAGAAAATCTGTACAATTATTTTTTTTAAATTCCACCCTTTCGGTTATGTTTATATTAATTAGTATTTGTCAATAACAGAGATAACTTGGTAAAACGTTATTCTTTTAAAGCATCAACTGTGTGTTGAGCATCATCTTAACTATTAACAAATGTGACCATTTTGAAGGGTTATAGAACTTTAAGTAAGATTTATTACACTAAGAAGTTGATATTGGCATTTGTTTTTCCTTATCTTGCTTTAAGATACATATATTAAACTTCCTACTATTTTCTGAAATTCTATTTTGTTAAGAGACTGGTATATTAAATGTAAGTGTGTGTTACATGTCTAGGAGCAGGTTAAGCTGTGTAAGGGTTATCACGTGAAATATGTGAAGCATCTTCTAAACAGACATCACACAGAAGACAAGACAGAAAGGTATCGGGTGTTTTTTGAAAAATATTTACTACTTGTTCGTGTGAGCCCACAAATAATATGCTATTTTGTGCGAGTCTGAGTCAGTCAGAGGCAGAGAGTTCACAGTGCAATTGAAGAGAAACCTAGTATAATGTACATGTTTTGGCGACTGTGACTGTGGACGTACGCACCTTGATTACAAGGATTTTAGACATGGCTCAACATTTCTGGTTAATTCTTTTATCGTCAAAAAAGGGTCTCAAATTTCTTTGCGTGTCCGCCGTAACAAAATATCCTAACGCGTTATCACATGCACTTTGTCTATAATATGTCTGAAATGTTTTTTAAGATTGTTTGCATTAAAACGCTTTTGGTGTAAAAGAAATTTATATAAAAAAAAGAATATCTGATATTTTTTCATGATATCGGTTATGAAACGTCAGTGATGACATATGTTACAGCCTCACCTTAAAGCAGAAGATACAGAGGAAGATTGTCCGTCCGGTACCCGGCTTCAGGTTTCCTATATCTATTGTGATAACGACTTTCATGTCAGGCGTTATGCTTTATATAGTAAGTAATATTTTTTGGTTCCTGCTGCTTCAGTTACAAACCAGAAAAAAGGTTCAATCTTTAGCGAATTAGTTCTTTATTTAGTTTTCTTGTCTGGGTTTGATTTGTGCTGTAAACCAGGTTTTCACAAAATCTTGGTTATTAGATTGGAGTACGTCTTTTGGCGTCCGGGTGGGCGGTTGGCGTCAAACAGGCATTTTCGGGTCAATAACTTCGTTAGAAATGAGGTATTGCCATGAAACTATGTAATTTGGTACCTTACATCAAGATGAAGCTTGGGATTGCATATGGGATCTCTGGGATAAAGGTCAAGCTTGCTGTTACTAAAAATAGAAAAAACAGTTTCCGGTCAGTATGTACCTTATATGGAGATGTAGCTTGGGATTGCATTAGGGGTCCCTTGGTATGTAGGAAGCTTATATTGAGATATACCTTGGGATTGCTTTTTGGCTTTCTTTGGTCAAGGTCAAGGCCGCCGTAACTTAAAATAAAAAACGGTTTCTGGCCGATAACTCGTATTTTGAATTGAGGTATTGCCATAAAAATTCGTATGTAGGTAGCTTATATAGAGATGAAGCTTGAGATTTCATTAGAAGTCCCTCGGTCAAAGTCGCTGTTACTTAAAATAGAAAAACAGTTCCCAGTTAATAGGTTTGAATTTTATTTGGAGATGAAGCTTGGGATTGCATTTGGAGTCTCTCGGTCAAGGTCACTGTCACTAAAAATAGAAAATCAGTTTCTGGTTAATTTGTTTGTAGCTTATTTTGATATGTAGCTTTGGATTGCATTTGGGGTCCCTGTGGATTAAAATCAAGCTCGCTGTTACAATTTTTTTAGTAACAGCTACCTTGACTTTGACCCTAGGGATCTCATCCCTAAAGCAACCCTAAGATATATCTTAATATAAGCTACCTTCGTACCAAGTTTCATGGCAATACCTCATTCCTACCTCCAGTTATTGGCCAGAAACCGTTTTTTCTATATTTAGTAATAGCGACATTGACCTTGATCCCATGGATTGCAAATACAATCCCAAGTTACATCTCTTTATAAGATACGTTCATACCAATTTTAATGGCAATATCTCATTCCCAAAACGATCTATTGACCGGAAACCGTTTTCAGCCGATTCCCGTTGGTAATGAGTTACTGTATTGCCATGAAAATCGGTATGTAGGTAGCTGATATTGAGATGTTTCTTTCTGTTTAAATGCATGTTATTTCTATCTAGTTTGCTTGCTTAAAGCCTAAACACCTGCTTAAATGGTGTTTGCACACTAGGAAATGGCACTTGCAATGAGTTCTTTCCTTTAAACATAGTTGAAAACCTGACGACGTGTTTCTTGTTTTCAACTAGTTTGCAATAAAGGTATATGGGTGTCTAACTTGTGTACCCCTGGGTTGGCAAGGTATTGACAACTTCCGCACTAGAATCAACACGTAGTTTTGGAATGAATATATTCACCGAAAGTTAATCCATGTAAAAGTAAAGTTAAACCAAATATAATGAAACCTTATGCTAGGGATGTTCAAAGGTAGGTAGTTTCAATGCACGTTTGTGTCTAACTTTATTAAAATTATCATTTTCGTGAAAATAGAAGCATACGGAAGTGAAGCCGGTGCAGTTCTACGCTCAAGCTGTTTAGATAGAAAGTGCAAACCTGCGAAAGAATTCAAACACTCTGCTAAGTTTGGACCCTCATTTACAGCTAAGCAGTATACCTGTAATCTATAAAGGACATTTTAGAGGTGACAGGACATGACGAGACATACACTGAAAGTGACACAGAGATCAGCCTCTTGAATGATAATGGCACTTATAGGTACTAATCCCATTGTGTGGTTTAGAACAGTCATCATTTTATATATTTTCATTGACAGTTCGGACTAATTTGTGCAATGCTCATGGAGATTCTGTACAAACAGTTTAACACCGATATTGTGGATCTTCTACAAGGTAAAACAATGTTTGGGGGGAATACTTTTTATGTTGCCTAGGAGATGCTTGCCGGTTTAAGCTGATAAGTAGTTTTCATTGATGGTTTGTGAAGGTGGCTAGTGTTAAAGAAAATGTCTTTCATGGCTTGTCAACTGGGTTAATAGCCAGAGAAAAGTTTAAGAATTTTTTTAATAATTTTGTGTTAAAAAATTGAATATTGTTTATTGAAACTATATTTTCATTTAATACTAGTATTTCAATAAAAAAATACATTATTGAAAAAATGCCATCATTAAATGAAACATTTTGTGTAGAAAATATAACTCATTCTGTGGTATTATTTGAACGCATAGTTTACCGAAACCTTTCTTTGTTGTGGCACTAATTTATAAAATAACGAATATTGACATTGGATATACAATATTGTAACTTTTGTCATGCCATCTTCCTTAACTGTCAGACATCTCAAGATGACCGGGTCACATTAAAGTTATTTTAATAGTGAATTGGTAATACTATAAATATGCGTGCATGCTTAAATTACGGATTGGAATATGAAAAAGTTAAACATACTTCTTGCACGAGCACAAAACGCAGAAAATCCATTAGCAGTATTTTCGTTCGTTGTAACTGTAATTAGCCAGCTTTTTAACAAACAATGTGTATGCATATCAAGTTCTCCTATTACCTCCGAGTTACCTTCTGTAAAACAAAATATTCATCAATATTGTTGTAAGGTCATTGAAAACTATTTCTAATAGAACGTCTGGAGTAATTGTAAACTTAGATATTTTTCTTTTTAGCGGCGAATGTTATTGCGACTATTATAACAATGTTGTGTGGCGTCAGAAACATATATCTGTTCCTAATGAATTACAGGTAAGTAGAGAGTTGAACCTATCTTAATGGTCACCCGGATTATGAGCCACTTACCTTTCAGCACTCCTTTCTCTTTATCTGAAACATTTATTTTAGCTGAATAAGCTTGTCCATTGCTTCGTTTCTTCACACTCGTTCAGCATTTATGAGAGTCAGCTACTGGGAAACTGTGAGAGCAGCTTTTTATACGTGTGTCGTATGTCTGTCTGTGATCACTCTAAAGGCCACATTTTCAGTCATATCCTCATGAAAATTGTTCAAAAGGTTTGACTTTGTCTCTAAGCCAAGTTTGAAACTGGGTCACATGTGGTCAAAAACTAGGTCACCAGCTCAAATAATAAATAAAAACTTGTAAAAACTATGGAGGCCACATTTGACCCTAAATCACCAGAATGTTTGTCTCGATGATTTTAAGCCAAGTTTAAATCTAGGTCACCCGGACAAATCGTTGAAAAACCTTGTGAACACTCTTGAGGCTACATTTGACCCCCAAATCATCAGAATGTCAGTCTCGATCATTTCTAGGCCAAGTTAAAACTGGCTCACGTTGGGTAAAAATCTAGGTCATCAGGTCAATTAATAGAAAAAACCTTGTGGACACTATAGAGGCCACATTTGACCACAAATCAGCAGAATGTTTGTGTCAATGATTTCTAGGCCAAGTTTAAAACGTGGTTGAAAAACTAGGTTACCCGGTAAATTCAAAGAAAAAGCTTGTGAAATTGCTACTAGAACTAGAAGCCACATTGTATATCCAGTTATCTTGAAAATTAGTCAGAATGTATGATTTAGTGAACTCCCGGTCAAGTTTGAAACTGGGTAATGTGGGGTCCTAAACTAGTCATCAGATCATATCGAAGAAAAACTTAGGAAATATTCTAGAAGCTACATTTTATATTCAATGATCATGAAAATTTGACAGAATGTTTGTCTAAATTAAATCCATTTCAAGTTCGAAAATGGGTCCCATGGGGTCAAAAACTAGATCATCCAGTCAGATCATAGAAAAAAAACAGATGAACACTGTAGAAGTCACATTTCATACCCATTTATCTTGAAAATTAGTCAGAATGTACGTTTTGGTGAACTCTATATCAAGTTTGAAACTGGGTCACGTGGGGTCTAAAACTAGGTCATCAGGTCAAGTAATAGAAATACTTTGTGAACACTCCAGAAGCCACATTATACCATAATCATCTTGAAATTTTGTCAGAATGTGTGTCACAATTATTATTTGGCGGAGATTGAAACTGGGTCACGTGAGATAAAAAACTAGGTCACCAAGCCAAATCATAGAAATACCATGAGAACATTTTAGAAGTTACAATTTATACCAAATTATCTCGACAATTGGTAAGAATGTTCAATGATCAATAATAGAAAAACCTCGTGGACGACGACAGCCATATTTTGTACCCAATCATCATGAAAATCTGTCTGAATATTTGTCTTGATTATTTCTATGTCAGGTTTTAAACTTTGACACGCGGGGTGAAAAACAATGTCATCTTATCAAATCAAAGAAAACCCTTATGAACACTCTAGAGTTCACATTTTATACAGGCTACAGTTGAAACGGGTCTTGCATTATGAAAAACTAGTTCACTTGGTCAAATCAAAGTAAAACCTTGGACACACTCTAGAAGCCACGTTTTATATCGAATCATCACGAAAATTGGTCAGAATTTTTGTTTTGGTGAACTCTAGGTTACAAAATGGGTTACGTGGTGTTAAAACCTAAGTCACCAGGAAAAATAAAAAATTCCTGTTAATACTATAGAGGCCACATTTAACACCAAGTCATTTTGGAAATTGGTCTTGGTAAACTCTAGGTCAAGATCGAAACTGTGTTTGATTTGATGAGAATTTTATCAAGGTCCGTCCAAAAGAGCACTTATGTTAGCTTAATATCTGGATGAGACCCTGGCATGTTTCCCGTCATGCCTTCGAAACTGTGTAACATGGGGTCAATATTAAGTAACCAGGTACGTTTTTCTTGACCTTTTGACAAACTTCTTGTTTTTGCAGCTACAGTAATAAAACTTGGACTGTGTGTAGTGTTTTCCAAGCAGCTTTTAAAATTGTAATAAGCTGACCTTGACCATGATGATCTTTTGACCTTCTTTCTTGTCTTCTGGAGCAATGGTACTCAGGTGAACGATATAGAGCCATGTTGGCTATTTTGTTTCTAATTGATGTATGTCAATAAGCAACAATTTGTAAAATCACTGGCGGGGCCATGTAATTTTCAGTCTTGAATTGGGGATTTTTTTTTTTCTAAGTGATGACATACTGCACATTTTTTGTTTTCTAACTGTTCTGCAAACGAAAGTCTCATATTTTAAGGAGCATTTTACCTGATAGATGTTTAATCTATTATGTTCACTAACGGCCGATAAATGGTAATGGAATGGATCGGTCTTGGGTATCCAAAGATGCCAGTTAATAAAAGTATGTAAAACTTTTACAGGGACGGAGATGCGGTCTAGTAAAAAGTAAAGTAAACATTTCTCCGGCAATAAAACTGTAAATTTATGTGTTACATAAAGAAAATCAGAAACCGTGTCTCTTATTTAAATTATTGCAATTTTATTTATGCTTCGTATGTGACACTGAGGTATTTCTCTATGCATTTCTGTTACAGACGAGATATGCTTCTTATGTTTAAAGGCGACAGAAGCTTCATCCCGAGCACTGTCCAAACGCCATCGCCTAATGTATACATGGTAAGGTAGCTGTACCCAGTACTGCCATACGTTAGTCAAAAGTAAAATCTGGATATCTGTATTTATTTGATACTCTTGTTTTATAAGATAACCTCAGTTGAACAAACTATGATGCATTAAAATTGCAAAACCCCTGTAATACTGTAATAATTTGTTTTGATTCTTCTATTAACTATGGCCCAATTGTGAAAATGATAATTGGGAACGCAGACTGTTAGGACTGAAATTCAAGCTTTCAGCACTAGAATTTGTCCATGACTTCTACAATCCTTGGTCTCAATTTGCACACTTGTCAGAACTCCAGAAACCAATGATCATAAGTAGTTGAATACTTACAATTGTAAGTGTGCATTTGATGTAAATAACATTTTCGTAATCATTTACGTCCAGAAAGCAAGAAGGTCTATTGTCAGATTCATTTGAATAGATTATATTTTTCATTTAACTTTTTTTTCTTCTCCAGGCCCAAGGCATGAGATTTATTGGTACATCAATCACAGGAATGTTGTGGGGTAAGTACAACTAGTGTCAGAATCATCGCAGTATTGTGCATATTACTCATCATACTTCATAAAGCTCGTGGAAAGATCACATTTGTTTTTAAATATTTAGGAACTTACAGATAAAAAGTATTCATTAAAAAAATAACGAATTAGGGACACGTCTTCACATCATATTGTTTACTTCCTAATTCGACCAAGTTCAAACAAGACCTCTTCAATTTCACTAAGAGTAGTCTTTGCAGTACGAGATCAAAGTTACATGTATTGTTGTTGCTTTTGGTGATGTATTGGCCTATGGTGAATGGTGCTCAGTTGTATATACGCTTGTAATAACTGTATTGTACATGTCACGATAATAAATCATTTGCTTACCGGAGTAATTAAGACAATTCATTAAATTTGATTTTCCCGTTGTTTGGCTTATATATCAGTTGCATAACAATAGAGCGCTATAAGTGATTAGTACTACATATGTCTGACGACAATTGTTGTTTTGTAGGTACCGTGTTTTGTTTCCTGTTGGTGTTTATACCTCTTGGGTTGATGATGATTGTCATAAGGCTTCTACATGAACAGGGGAAACTTGACGATATGTGGAAACAATTCCAATGGCTCATGTACACTTCAATTTAGTTATATGTACTCTGTAAATGTTTTTTTTTTAAATTAGCATCACATTATGTTCATATGTTTTCCGTATCGCCTGTAATATCATTTTAATAGTGAACACAGATATCACTTCAATTTTCTGTGTGTTCTCGTCATCAGGTTTGAATGATCATCATTTTCTATGCGTTTTCAACAATACAGCTTTTACGATCCGATCATCATTTTGTGTTTTCAGTTATCCGGTCTGTATGATCATCATATTCAAGGGGCAAGTTTTTTTGATTGGTCGATTTTTCCTTCAGCCAAAATTAAGCACGAAGGACAGGTATAGGCCATTAGCTGTTGACAACAGGTATCATGTAGGATTCTTAATGTTCATACTGCTTTTACTACCCAGCCGCATGTAAAGTTTTAAAAAAATGGTTAAATAAGATGTACACGTGTAATGATAAACTTTAAAAAAGTGTTGTCGTTTCTTGTAGGGTATTTTAAACTGTTTTATCTCAAGTTTGTTTTTTGAATTACAATTCTACGTGATGTTATAAAACACATAAACCGTTGTGCTTTTGCACTTTTTTTACTTTCCTCGTTCAAAGATAATTGTAAGTTAAATGTTTGTTGATCAAGTTTGTTGTTTTAATTAGTGCTGTCCATTTCTTTCAGAAATGCTTACGACATTTTCAGTTTCTTTATGCTATTCCTTAATGCGAGTATTGGACTATTTGCCTTTCTTAAACGCATTTTGCTTGGCGCGTTTCTTGGCGTTTTCCTAATTCCGCGGATGGACTGCAGTTTGCTGATGAGAGGCTACGAAGCAATGGATAAATGTAAGTTATAAGAATTGATTGCTTTAAAGATAACCAAATAGTAAGGCATTAATTATATTTTATTAAAAGTTACATCAGAGTTTTTCATCAGTAAAACGCAGTTTTAAAAGGTAGAGTGACAGCTTGGTGAAAGTAAAATAAAACAAAATGGCCACGATGGTCTAAATTTCATTGATGTAGCTTCTAAAAAGAAAATAGGTCACTGTCAGCTGAGGTCAGAGTTGAAATCTGCATTCAAAACTATCCATTTAGTTACAATTTCATTCCTGAAGCTTAAAAAACCAAACCGTAGGTCAGTAGGTTCATGTCAGTCAATAGTGAAGTTGAACTCTTCATACAAAACTATAAACATGGTCCAATTTCATTGATGTAGCTTCAAAAATAGGTAGTAGGTCAGTATGTCATGATCAGCAAATGTCATAGTTAAAAAAAGGCATGCAAAACTATTCATATACTTCTGATTTCATTGACGGTGCTTAAAAACAAGAAAGGTGACAGTGGGTCAAATGACCCCGGTGTTGGTGGCCAACTTGGACTTTAATTTTAATAACCGTGGTCAAGACCAACCTCACTATCTAGTTTGAAGATCATAGGCCTAATGGTTTTCCAGATTTTAAGCATAATATATCTAACATTGACATTTGACTCAGTGACCTAAATATCTATAGAGGACACCTTCTGGTTAAGATCAACCTGTCCATGAAATATGAGGATCTTATGCTCAATGCTTCTCAAGTTATTGACCATAATAGGTTTAACCTTGTAAACCATTGGTATGGTTAATTTTGACCCACGGGCATAATGTGAACAAACTTCTTAGAGGGCCACCAGACAATTATATATGCTCTGGGCCACGCAGTTTCAGACAAGAACATGTTTAAGTTTACTCAATAATTATACAGACATACGTGTCGTCTCCAGGGCGTCAGGGACATGATTTGAACAAACTTGGTAGAGGTACGCTAGACAATAATATACATCACATATTAAGCCTTAGGCCTTGTGGCTTTAAAGAAAAATCCTACATAATTCTGTGTAAAACAAGTGACCCCCGGCCAGTCAATTATAACTCTTGGGAACAAACAAGGTACAGGTGCACTAGACATTAATGCATACTAAATATATATGCTCTAGGAATGTTTTTTGAGGTTTTTCCTCTTTCCGTAAATGTCTTGATAGAGGTCGATTGGTCAATGCTATATGTCAAATATCTAAGCTCTGAACATGTGGTTTCAGAGAAGTTCTATTTAAGTTTTTCCAATAGAAACGCATGTAAAATGGAATGACCCAAGGACGGGGTCAATTTTGACATGGGATCATGATTTAAGCAATCCTGGTAGAGGTCCACTAGACAATGCAGCATGTCAAACATCTAAGCAGTGCGATTTTCGGTTGTTGGGAATTTTTTCTATTTGTTGCCATAGCAACCAGATATCACATTATGAGCGTCACCTAGAGAAAATTTCTGATTTGGTATATTTTCTAACTGTGACTTTTGCAATTTTGACTTTGTAAAACGTTTGATTATCTTGTATAAGGTATTCATAAAAGAAGATCTTACAATGTATTTCAGTTAATGGAAATGAAAAGTCTAACAACTTCAATTTGAAATGATACGACTTTTCATACAATTCAGGTTATGTAAATTACATCGGAATGATAATGGTGGACGTGGCGCACAATCATCCTGTAATGCGTGTATTCTGTTTTCTCGTGAAATCTGACGTAGAGAACAGGAGAGATAGAAAGCCTTTACAGACAGCTGTAGAAAATGTTGAATATTCTATCATAAACTTCACTCAACATATCCCGATCGAAACAAGTAATTTAAACTCTAAGTTAATCTGTTCTAACATACGGTCATACTTACAGATGAACATTATGTCAACATAAAAGTCGTCCTGCTTAAAACTGCATTTTGTTACGGCTAGTTACATTCTATTTGTCATACACCTTGATTGGTTCAGTGTTCAAAAAGTCATTGTCTATTTAGATAAGGGTACTTTAAAGGACACCATCTTTATATAAAAAAAACATTTAGTTTACGCTGAACCTTCTAAATTTTCAATTATAACATGACTCGCGATTATGTCTCCATATACAAAGACTAGAACAATTATATTTTATTGTGCCACAAACAACGCGGGAAACGATATGCGGTCAATATGACATCATATTGTGCCGTATGACGTTAAATAAATATCCGCGTTGAAAATAACGCTTTTTTGTAATATCTTATCATGTATGAATCGAAATAACATCGTTTTCAGCCTTGTTATCGTCTATTAAACAATTCTTTGTCGTCTCAATGCGCAGCTGTAAACCACTCAGGCCTCCGGCCTTCGTGACTAATTGCTGCGCATCAGATTCAGTGTTTATTTATGAAATAACATTTTCTACGCGAACGCTTATTTAACGTTATGCAGCGCAATATGGCGTCATGTTAACAGCATATAGGTTCCCGCGTTGTTTATGGTTTGATATAACATAATTTTTCTACTCTTTGTATAAAGAGACAAAATCGTTAGTCATGTTAGAATAGACGATAAACATCGCTGGAACGCATGTTATTTCATAAATGAATTTATCAATCTTTAAGTTTAGATAAAGTCACTGACTGTCCCCAGGGTTCCGTACTGAAGACACAGTCAAGTCTGAAAAATTGTCCACGTACATGCAAACACAATTTCTCCTTTCAGGCAACAGCAAAGCAAAGAGAAGATGGTGGCTTGCCTTCACTCTCATTCGGAACCCGTCTCTGGTACCGTTGCGAGTTCGTGTGTCAAAGTGTGGCTCTCCAAGATCCACATTAGACATTGATGAAATTATATGTACCGATGAAACAGCTATTGTGGACAAAGACCAGTCTGCAGACACCTGGCGCTTCTCAATCACATGTTGTAAAAAACATAAATTCAAGATTCCACCAAATATCGTTACAAATATCATAGCTTTTATTGTTCTTTTATCAGTACTTGTCATATACACTGGTGTGCCATTGGTGTTAAAGGGCATTGCACAAGGAGGCGGCTAAGAGTTTATAACATTTTTGTAAATATGATTGACGCAATGACCGCGACACATTACATTGGTAACAATAGTGTCATTGATCACCAGTGGTTCCACGTGGCTCTTCATGCTTCCCAGTCGTAAAAGTAGGAATAGTAAATAACTTTCAATACGTCTACTACTTATAGTGTGACTTTTATGTTTGTTCAGGTAAAATTTTCAGTTTCTTTTAATTTCAAAATACTTTTACAGACTAGCCCGAAGAAATATCTTACTTATTGTTTGGGTGCACATCTATTTGTATTACATGTTGTATATAATCACTAAAACTTTGGGTTTCATTTTGGCATTTCTCCGTAACAACCAAATGAGTGTCTATAAAGAGTGTCTATAAAATAAGTATTAAGAACATCAGCTTTAAACAAAAGAAAACTGTCATGTACCGTTTTTCTAAAATTAGATGTTTATTCACTTTTTTGCATATCTAGAACTATGAATTACAAGCAAATATGGGTTTGTTTAACAGTATTGTACATAATGAAAAGTATCTAACTAATGCAAAAGTAAAATCAAATCAACTTCAAACGTGTTCGACTGCTGACAAAATTGTCTCTTTCAGCCAATGATAGGGAACGAGAAGGCAACACCAATCAAAAGATAAAATAAAATAAAAAACCTGTTTTTACCGGTCTTCAAAGAAATGGTGATTTCGTGATGTGATTATAAGAATTATATTAACTTGACGGTGACATTTAATGGTAGACATTGACAATATGTTCCAGATGCTTGTTATGACTTTACAAGAATATACATGTACAATGCACATATAATCATTAATTTTAAATACTGTATAACATAGTATACCCTATAAATGCTTTGAATAAAAAGTTAAAAAGCAAAATTGCGATTTTCTGCCAATCTAACATTTTGACCTAAAATATGACATGATGTCCTCAGCTGAAATCAAAAGTTCCCAAAGGACATTATACGTTGGAGAACCACTACATAGCGTTAGACACCAGATATCTAAGTGCTGGGTCCCGCGATTTAGGTCAAGTTTCTACTTCATGTTTCCAATATGAAATGGAATTATTTGAACACTTTTGTTAGAATTTCATGCAAGAAATAGCCCTGCCAAATTTCATCGACATTGGCCAAGTGTTTTCAGTGGTCAATGGTTGACGGACGACGAACGCCCAATAGCTCGATCTAGCTAGTTAAAAATTATGTCAGATGATGAACATTGACGAAGGAGTTTGTCATGTCCAAGCGCTACCTTTGCTCTCCAAATTATGTATAGCTTGATTCGAAGAAGATGTCTTTTAGTTCATCTAAACAAATCAAGACGGGAAGTGAAATGAAGTATTCTATTAAGCAAAACAATGGGAATATAAATTAATATTAATTTATATATGATCTAGGCAATTAATGGGTAAAAGATATAATGTAAAGGACCTGCGGAATGCCCTAAACACAATCAAATAAAACATTCACCAACACGGAAAAATCAATCCTCCAAGCGTAAAAGAAGCAGCAAACGAGACACGTACTCCAGTCTATCTATCAGTTATATAAAGGCAAAGCTTTTGTCAAGTGCAAAAGTAAAGGACAACATATACATAAAGCACAACACAAAGCTCCGAACAAACACGCATATACATGTAGTAAGGAATATGTTGAAACCGAGGTTACTGCCTTTGAACGGTATAAGTAACTGGGGGTTAAACTGGTTTGTAGCATACCAACAGCACGCTTGCACAACATTAGCAACGCAGTGAGTAACACGGCGAGGTTCTCTTAGGTGCAATTCAATGTTTACAAAACGTTCATTGTAGTATTCATTGTTTTGCAAAGAGAGCTGCAAAGAGCAAATAGTACATGTTATAATTATTACGATGAAAATAATGCCCAGTGTCTGTCTGTTGTTACACTTGTGATTGACGTTCCTGGTCAATAAACTTGTAAACAATTGTAACTTAAATAAACCATGTTGATGCATTATTAAGTACACACATTTTGAGTATTAAAATACACATTATCGTAAATTGTTTGTTGCTTACCTTAATTTGTTTTAATAGACCAAAAGATATGCCAAATAAACTTCAACAATAACTGCTGGACAACTAATATTATCATAACTTCCTAATGTCCTTAACACGGTGTTTCAGAAGAGATAGTTACATGATGAGCCAAACCTACTAGTTTACCTTAACAATCATTCAAATCGCTGATCATGCAAATTTCGTGGTGCCTTTTTTAAGGAATACAACTGATAATGAAAATTCCTAGGTGTCGTTTTAATAGAATCTTCCAGATCATGCAAATTTCTAGGTGTCGTTTTAATACAATCTTCCTGATCATGCAAATTTCTAGGTGTCGTTTAAATGGAATACAAGTGATCGTACAAATTAATAAGTGTCGTTTTAAAGGAATAATACTGATCATGCAAATTCCTAGGTGCCGTTTCAAAAGAATACAACTGATCACGCAAAGTCCTAGGTGCCGCCGTTTTAAAGGAATACACTGATCATGCAAATTCCTAGGTGCCGTTTTAAAGGAATACAACTGATCATACAAAGTCTTAAGATGCCAATAAAAACACTTCCTTAGCTTATGACGTGTTATGTCTCTGCGTGATAACCTCAACAGCAAATATTGGGTTTTTTACTTTTCTTGAATGTATTTTGGTTGGTGTTTTTCTTGGTGTTTTTCTAATTTCGCGGATGTAGCACTGTTTATCATTGACGAGTGGCTACAAGGTAATTAATAATGTTAGTTGTTTTGTTATGTAAATGATGTAAGGTCAAAAGTTGCGACCAACGATTGTAACATTAATGACAATAATAAGTTTAAGGTACATTTCAACACTTAAAGCAGTACCATATTTGACCATGCATCATGAATTAAAGCCATACGATAAATCACTGCCAATGCATTACAAATCGGTAGCCAACTATATCGTGTTTAAAGAGCAGGATGGCGTTTTAAGTTGTAGCCAAAATGAAAAAAGCATTAATGTAATACTAGATGCTAAGCATTGGGTCACTTTACAGTCCAACTTTATAAAAAGCGTGTGGAATTATGACGTTATAAAGGCAGATGTCTGCTAAATAAACATGTTGACTTATTCAAACACTCGCTTTCTCGTCATATATGCAATGAGTAACATCAGAGACAAAGATTACAAACCTCTTCTATTTTTCTGGCTCTGGTAACATAGAGTATTTCGGAGATGAACTTACCCAACCGTCAGTTTATTGTTTTTAATTCGATCTCCAGAGTCTTAATAGCTTGAAAAAAATTTTTATTTGTTATCATATTGGGTTTCTTCTTTGCATAGTGAGTATATGGTTTGTTTTCCTTTTCCGATTTTTGCAGTGTGGTGAGGGTCTTATTGCTATTGAGTGTAGTTGAAGTTGATGTGAATTGAATCGCAATATCACTTAAAAAGTTCAAAGCAGGAGTATATGCAGTAATATTCATGGGCTTGCATATACATTTTCTTTTGTACATGTACAAAATTTAATATAGACAATATTACCGTGTAACAAAACAAATATCTTCTCTGTCAATAAAAAATAATATACCAAAGAACTCTGGTTGCTAAGTTCATAACAAGGGCTAGAATTGTGTCCACAGGACACGGATGCCCGACCTTTCCACCTCTGTCACAAGAGTATAAATTTATATGATAAAAGGAGATAATTCAACAAGAGGGTCATGAGGACCCTATATCGCTCACCTGAGTACCAGTGCACTTACATTTAAGGAAGTTCTTGGTTCCTAGGAAAAGTCACTGGTTGCTACGGGAATCACTGGTCAGTACTGGATAGACAGTAATTGCCAAACACAACTGTAGCTAGTTCCTAAGAGTGTCAATGGTTGCTAAGAAAGTCACTGGTGGAAAATGATGCTAAAGGTTGCTAAGGAATTCACTTATTGCTTTTGGAAGTCACTGGTTGCTAGGGGAAAACACTAGTTGCAAGTGGACTAAATTGTTGCTAAAGAAGTCAATGGTTGCTAAAAAGGTCACTTGTTGCTAAGGGAAGTCAATGGTTGTTTAGGAAGTCACTCGTTGCAAGGAGAAATCACTTTTTGTTATGGGGCTCACTGGTTGCTAAGGAATTCACTTGTTGCTAGGGGAAGTCAGTGGTTGCTAAGGATTTCAGTTATTCCAAGGGGAAGTCAGAAATTGCTAGGAAAGTCAGTGGTTGCTTGGCAAGTTCCTGGTTGCTGTAGGAACTCACTGGAAGCTAGGGTTTTTTTTCCCTTTAACTCTATATACAGAAAAGGGACCCCAACCCTAGTGGGTGTAATCAATTTTGACCCCAGAGGCATGATTTGAACAAACTTTTGTAGAGGTCTACAAGACGATGCTACATAATTTTCAAAAAATATGTAAAAGAACCATACATGTAATATATGCCCAGTATCAATATATATAAGTACATTGTACGTTAGATTCAAAACTAGTGTAAAATAATAAGAAATATTGTAGCAGACTTTGAAATTTTACCATGCTGCCGATCTATACCCCAAAAATACATTACAGAAACCAAATTGTTATTTTCTGAGAAAGTTTAATTATATTATTTACCAAGTCCAACAATTCATATTCATCTACTGATTTGTTTACACTTTATTATCATTCAGTTGTATTACGACAACAATTACGAGTCAGATTCTGTAAAAGAGCAACTTAAAATAATCAACAACAAGAGAATCATTACACGGATGGATGCTCCCCAAAGCCTGTGCACACAAGTTCTATTCTTGCAAATGAAAACTCAACAAGTTTCAATTCATTTACACGGAAATTGTAATTGTAGACAAACAAAACAAAGAATTATAAAAGGACATAATTAATTCAACCATAGGCCCAGATAATGTTATAAATCTGAAACATGGCACTTCCTTTTAATATCCTCTTTCAATGTGCAAAGTATCAATTAAATCTGTTGAACAGTTTTTTAGCTATGTTTACTACATGCATAATTTCACATGATATAGTGAGATCATTCAAATGGAGACAAGGTATAGTTAAGGCTATCTGACATTGCACTTTCTCTAAATATCTTCTATCACTGTGTCTGATATAGATTTAATAAATCAGTATCATCGTTTTGGAATGATGTTTTGGACAAGCATATTTTCACAAGATAAAAGAAGGAAACTCAACAAGAGGGCCAAGATGGCCTTAATCGCTCATCTGAGACCCATATGCAAACTCAAGGTAAAATTCATAAGATAGTCGGTCGGACCAATTTCATTGAGATTAAATGAAAAATGCAACCCATATTGCATACACAAAGTGTTTTTACCCTAGATGATCAATATTCAAAGTCATCTTATATTTTATCAAGGCTGTCATTCTCACCAAGTTTCATAAAGATCCAATAAAAAATGCAGCCTCTATTGCATACACAGGGTTTTTCTATGAGTTGACCCTGTGACATAGTTTTTGATCCAAGATGACCCATATTCAACATCTACCTATGTGCTATCAAGCAAATCATATTGACCAAGTTTCATGTCAATCCAATGAAAAATGCAGCCTCTATTGCATATACAAGGTTTTTGCTGTAATTTGACCTCTTGACCTAATTTTTGAACTAGATGACCCATATTCGAACTCGACCTAAATTTCATAAAAATTGTCATTCTGACCAAGTTTCATGAAGATCAAGTGAAAAATGCAGTCTGTATTGCATACACAAGGTTAAATGTGGCCAGACGACAGACTCTAGTGGATCACAATAACTCACCTTAGCACAAGTGCTCAGGTGAGCTAAAATGGGGTCAGCAACAGTTATGGTTCTTAGTCACTCACTATGTCATCTATCAATGTGTGAAGTATCAACTTAATCCTTTACATGCTTTTTCTATTTTTGAGTTATGCTCCGGACAAGCATTTTTCACAAAGGGAGATAATTCAAAAATGGGAAGCTAAAATTATGGTTCTTTGTCACTGCATTCCATCTCAATGTCCTCTATCAATGTGTTAAGTATCAACTTAATGACACTTAAATACTTTTTAAGTTATACTGCAGACAAGAATTTCTCACTTATTTACAGCAAAAAAAACATGATTACAGAGTTGAAGGATATTAGGCTCAATGATTCTTGTTACTTAACAGCCATCATTTTCAAATGAAGGTCGACAATGACCTTTGACCTACTGACCTAAAAATCAGGACTCACTTACTGATCATGACTAGTATGCCTACTAAGTCTGAGAAGCTAGACTCAACCATTCTTAGGTTACGGATTAGAAACAATTTTTCAAACGTAGGTCATTGCAACCTTGACCTTTGGCCTACTGACCTAAAACTATGTATGGTCATGACCAACCTACCTACTAAATTTGAATTTTATATGACCAACCGTTTTTCAGTTATTGATTGGAAACTGTTTTTCCACTTAAGATCAGCATAACCTTTCATGAACTGCCCTCAAAATCTAAAGAATTTACCAACAGGTCAACACATCTACTATGGACCTTTAGCCAAACCATCTTTCATTTATTGATCAAAAAGCATTTTTCAAATGAAGGTCACTGTGACCTTGACCTTACCCTTCGGGACTAGAAATCAATAGGGGTTATCCACCAACCTGCTTACTAAGATTAAGGGCCATACGTCCAACTGATTGGAAATGGTATGGGCTATTGACAGACAGGCTTACAAACTGACTTTCCAACTTAATATATAAGTAGATAAGTCTTTCAACTAGAAAGACCAAGTCAGCATTGTGTTGACAAAATGCAATTCAAAATTATACCTCTTGCAGCATATAAAGCCATTCCTAAATATACCTGTATGTAAATTGTTTTTCAATGCGTACATCTTACCACACCTTGATTACTGTTGCTCCATATGGGGCAACTGCAATAAGTCAGAAACTGACGCAATAACAAAATTCAAACAAGCAGCGAGAAATATTCTAGATAAAAGTTTTGATGCTCCTTCAAAAGAATTAATCATGTTACTCAATTGGATAAAATTTCCGGACAAAGTAAAGTACAAACAAGCTATTCTGATTAACAAATCTATTAACAATATTTGTCCAAATTACTTCAAGACCAAGTTTAATAATAACAATAATAACAATAATAACAATAATAATAATAATAAATTCTTTATTTCAAAAAGGTGACATATTAAGGTAATACAAGAAGAAATAAAAGTATACACCTTATTTACAACATGGCCTTCTATAACATTATATATTATATATATAATTATAGTTATTGTTTACAAATTCGCATGACATAAAGAAAGTGTAGCTAAGGTCACTAAAAAAAAACTAAACTTGTACTTGCCAAAGCCAAATCTAGAGTTTTTCAGAAAAAGTCTAGAATATACAGCGCCCAAATATGGAATGAACTCCCACTTGATGTTCGTATGGCAAACTCCTTCAACATTTTCAAACACAGCATACTGGAAAGGGTCACAGGGTCTGAACAAAAATTCTGTACAGACATGATAACTTTCAGACCATTGCAATATATTTTCCTTTCTGTGTTTTAAGTTCAAGTGTACTCAATGTCTATATTATTTCAATTTGATGTAATGTTTAAGTCTTCTTGTCATTTTTAATGTGATTTATTCTATGCTTCGTATGAAATTTTTTTTATCACTTTTCTGTTCATTTTGTAAAAGATTTTTGTTCATGTACTTGATTCTGTAAATATTGTATGTAAAGATGTTGAGGCCCATATGGTAAATTGCTTTGGCAAATAAGCAGCCTCGTTAAATAAAGACTTTATTATTTTTATTATTATTATTATTATTTTAAAATATATACAAACATCACTAATGGGAGGCATAGTAACAATTGTTAGGGCTAATTCTTTCTCATTTATGTTTTTTATTCATATTAAGTGCCTCTACATGTGCTTCTTTACCCCATACTTCACAGAACAATCTACGTTCTCGTTGTAAAGAGTGTTCCTCATCAAACTGTGCTGCAGCAACAACCATTTGCTTTATTACCCTTGTTGTTGCACTATTGCCTACACAATTCCTTGTTAACCAGTTTTTCCCTTGTTCAATTAAATCACCTTTTTCTTCTAAAATTTCATTAGCAAAGCCTAATTGAATAGCAGTGTCTGCGTCCATTATAATTCCAGATGTCAAAAGTTGTAAAGCTTTGGTTCTTCCCAACAACTCAACAAGTCTTGTACAGCCTCCCCATCCAGTTGCAACATTCATCCTCACCTGTACAAAGCCTATTTTCACGGACGGTTTCACAACCCTGAAGTCACATGCTGTTGACAGTTCAGCACCACCACCTAAAGCATATCCATCAACTGCAGCCAAGCTGACCAGCGGTAAATTAAACAGTCTTGATGTTATATGATGCATCAATTTTGAAATTCCTTCTGCATCATGAAGTGTTTTATGGACAGTTTTAAGATACCCCCCTGAGCAGAAAGTGCCGTCTGTACCAGCAAGTATAACACATTTCCCAGTATTCCATTTCTCCAGCTCACTCACACAGTCATCAAAATCCACCATCATTTTACCTGCACAATAAAGAAGCAACACAACTGTTAGTCTGGAGTTCCTTCCCCTTATTACTATGTACTATCATAGGAAGTCGGGAACCAGACAACACAACTGTCTACATTGGTTAATACTGTAAACTTGCTCATAGTCACAATGATTTAATCTTTACTATTTTCTTGAATTTCACACTTTTCTAATTCGAAATCTCGCGAAAGATTCATTTCACATAGATTTAGTATTAAAGAATTATCCTTTCATGAATTAAAACTTCGGGAATAAGTCTCTCTGCTCGAAATCATGAAATTTTAGTCACACAAAAATACCCAGTTTACAGTATACAACATTGCTATAAGCACAGAGAGAATTTTCATGGCAGTCACACTGCACAAACTGCTGTTGTGAAATAATAAGTTTGTTACAAAGCAGCCAAGATTCAAAGCTGTGCCATACGATGACATCGCCTAGCAATGCAAAGTAAGAACCCCTTGGACCACTCTGTCACCGAAACAAACAAAACAAACAAATGTTTGCGCAAAAAAAATATCTTATATAGCTAAGTGCACTGATTTTTGTGCTTTTTTTATTCAAAATAGATATGGCAAATTCATGAACTTTATATACTAGAGAAATCAATAAAAAAAAAACATGCCCAGTTCATACAACAGCTACAAAATATGGTCAAACTGGTCAACTAACTTTAAAGTTTAGTTGTCAAGCAAAATGTAATTACTTACTACTTTACAGTATTAAGGTTTACGATAATTTAAGAACGTTACGAGATGCAGGGGATGAGTCCAATTTTATTGTGCAAATACATTGGTCACTTTTCAATATTAAAAACTTCCTTGTACTGAACTGTTGTGCACACATACAATGAATATCTTTTACGTCACTGTCACATTTTCCTAAATTTGCTGTATAAAAGTAAAAATGACTTTGACCATAGTTATCTTACTGCATTATTTTGTACTGACAGTAAAAATGCATGCCATAATATCAATTATACTTTACATAGTAGGCAAGAGGCTACTTACCTGAAAGTGCATTTTTCCTGCCTGGATTATTCATTAAAATGGTTGCTATTCCAGTTTTCTCATCTTTTATTAAGTCAACAGACCCACCTTCTAGATGCCTAAACTGACTCCGCAGTCTATTCAAAGAACTTGATCTACGAAGACATATACATCCACCATAGAGATATTTGTCTGGAAAAAATATTTCACAGTTCTGTCAATTTCAACAATCTTTAATATAATCATAAGTGATATAAAGTGTCTCATAGCAATTTTATGAGAATCAACAATCATTTTTCTACTGATTTAATAATGTTTCAGTTTATGGAGCACTTCAGGCAATAAAGACAGAGCAACAATCTAAATGTTAACTGTCATGTCAAGGTCTCTGCCTGTTATTATTGGCTGTTAAATTCACCTCGTTATAATGTGTTCACACAGTTTAAGGTAGTGCCCGACTTAAACTATAGTTTTACTTGCCAATATCTTCTAATGTTTTCATCTTTTTTATGATGTTTAGAAGTATGTAAACCTATACATTTTCTGGAAACATCTTTTCACTCTCTAAAAACTGCAAGAGGGCCCAGATGGCCTTATATCTCTAATCTGGCTACCATTAGCTATAATACAAGGTCAACAGTTGCGTTGCAGGGTCAATTTTGACCTAGGTATCTTGATTTGAACAATCTTGGTAGAGGTTCACAATGCTACATTCAAAATATCTAAACTCTGGGCCTTGTGGTTTTAGACAAGAAACTTTATTATTTAAGTTTCCCTGTATAAGCCTATGTGAAATCAAGTGACCCCCCTGACGGGCTCAAGTTTGACCCAGAGGTCATGATTTTGCACAATCTTACTAGAGGTCAACTAGACAATGCTACATGTCAAATATCAACGCTATAGGCCTTGTAGTTTCAGAGCAGATGATTTTTTAAAGCTTTTCCTTTTTGTTGCCATAGCAACCAAAGTTCTTATTGGAACGGGGTCAATTTTGACAAAGAGGTCATAATTTGAACACTCTTGGTAGAGGTACACTAGGCAATGCTACTTACTATATCTAAGCTCAAGGCCTTCATGCTTCAGAGAAGATTTTTAAAGTTTTCCCTTTCTGTTGCCATAGCAACCAGAGTTCTGCATGGAATGGAATAGTTTGAAAACCTTTGATAGAGTTTCAAGCAAGAAACATCCCTGCCATCAACATTGGCCCAATGGTTTAAGAGGAGATGTTGTTTGAAGGAAATGTTGGATAGTCGGTTGACCTACATTGGACGGCGAGCGGTCCTAATAGTTCACCCCAGGACCATGTGCCAGGTGAGCCTATAAGGTAAGTTGAAATTTTAGGGTATTGTACCGGGCCTACCTGTTACCGTGCACAGAAAGACAAGAAACATTTTGCTTTGACTAAGAACTAACACAAAAGTGTATACAATGTACTTGTACAATTCAGTTACACAAAGTTTTCCAATATTTACCTGCTACTGGTAGCAGTACTTTAGCAGCTTTCTGCATTGTTCAAGTTGCTACCAATTTCTGAAAAGAAAGGAAGTAGGAAATCTATGAGCAGACGCTACAAATGTATTAGACAGAAAAATGTCATGGGTAAATTACAAAAGGACTTTGAAAGTGACTGCACTTACATGTGCAGGAAACAATCACATCACAGGAAGGGTCAATTTTGACCTGGGGGTCATGATTTGAACACTTTTCGTAGATGTCCACTGCACAATGCTGCATTCTAAATAAATAAGCTCTGGGTCTTGTAGTTTTAGACAAAAAGATTTTTTAAGTTTTTCCTATAAGCCTATGCAAAATCAAGTGACCCCCCAGGTGGTGTCAATTTTGACCTAGGAATCATAATTTTAACAATCTTGGTAGAGGTCCACTAGACAATGCCACATGCTAAACTTCCTTTTCCGTTGTCATGGCAACCAGAGTTCTGCATGGAATGGAATTATTTGAACAACTTTGATAGAGCTTCACGCAAGGAACATCCCTGCCAAGTTTAATCAACACTGACCCAGTGGTTTCAGAGGTGATGTCGTTTTAAGGAAAAAGGGAACAGACGGACACAAGATGGTGAGCGATCCTAATAGTTCACCCTGGAACTTGGTGCCAGGTGACTGAGGTGAGCTATTAAAACATTAAATGTAAGATTAAAAATTAAATTTTATCACAGGTATTATCAATTTCACTGTTAAATTATATGAACATTGTTAAATAACATACATTGTGTATCACAGAAATTATTGCTGTAAAATATGCCCTTGTATGTTAAAACCTACAAAGATTTTTAAAAAATGACATAAGTGCTTTGAATGCCCAGAACTTAATAATGAAGATGTATAAATAGTGTTTGTTTTAGCTCATTTAAATTATTCTTTGTAAGGCAATATTATGACAGAACTATGAAAACTTGACTTTAATAGCTTGTACTACGGTGCACGACAGTTCGTCGAAAGACATTTCGCCGACTACGACATATTGCCGAATAAGATAGTTGGTCTAATACGAC
>JAUMHA010176828.1:0-16463 GCA_032359765.1 Saxidomus gigantea
TCCCGTCGGTAATGTGCCTGCGTAATAATTCACTCGGGCTTCGCCCTCGTAAATTATTCCGCCAGGCACATCAGCTCTGGAGAATGCTTCAATTTCGATAAAGCACTCCAAGCCATAGATTATTTCTTAATTCAATACATATGACTGTGCCTAAATGACAAATACAAGTAGGGCTAAACAGGAATTACTTCCCATGTACTAAAATGAACATCATGATCTTTACCTTTTACTGTTAGTTGAAATCTTTTATAAGCTACCCAATGCACAATAAATGGTAACATTCAAATGAAATGACTGACAAGTTTATTTCAAAAGTAAAGTGGCTAACCCTGAAGTACATTATGTTTCCATTCATTTAAAAGTGCAAACATTTTTTACAGGTTTATAAAAAGAGCCAACTTCCTTATTTCGTAAAGTTTAATTTCACATTGGAGCTAAACATAATCTAGAAATAACCTCAAAATACCTCAGAATACTTATAACATTGTATAATGTTGCATTTTCAGTTTCAGCAAATCTCGGACAGCATTTTAACTAAAAGTATGAACGGCTTTTTGCAACCTACTAATTCGAGGAAATTTCAAAAAGGACGGTGAACAGATTCACTAAGAGAATTACCTGTGTTGCTACTGTTTCCTGAGTTTGTCTTTTTGCTGAAAATAACAAAAATGACAGCTTGTTTTACAACCAAACTTACAAAAGAAAGGGGTTAAAGTCAAGTTTGCATACACAGTTCTGAAACCTGCGTTTCGTGGTCTTTATATCAATATCTATTTTCAGTAGTCAAAGGGGCCATCCTTTCAAATTTGATACCATGTCCTTACTAAAAATAGTCATTATACTAAACATTCTAACTAATTAGCTTTGATAAGAAATTCCACCCCACAAACAGGGCCACATATTTTCATAGAAAATCAAATCAGACATATTAAATTCAACTTCTGAATGAATGAATGAATGAATGGACGAATATCTAAAATTTCATGGCACAACCAGTAATTAAGAAAGTCATGAAAATCTATCTTCAGGTACTTAGGTAAGTACTTTCAGCCTTTCTATCATCAAAACCAAGGTCTGCAAGTACCAATATCTTTCTTACAACATAAAAACTAGTAAATGGTCTAACAACACACTAAAGTCAAGCCATACAAACAAGTAGTTGTCCCCAGTAGTTCCTTAATTCTGATAAAATTATATATAAAAGTAACCACTTTAACCCCTACCCTACCAACAGCAACTCACTCCAACTTGCAACCTGTGCAACACGTATTCTGCCTGCATATCCATGCAAACTGATCATGATCTGCACTGCTAGCTATTCAGACAGAAACTTTCCAATGAGCATCCCTTTAAACCTTTAATGGAACTGTCTACACTGAAGGATGGGGAGTTCTTTTTCAGTTTGTATTGGTGAACTGAAAGCAGTTATAAATATCACATGTCTGACATTACATAAACTGTATAGAGCTCAAGCATTTTACATACCTTCTGATTGTTTCTTCAGATAATTGGCCTTCTTCTTCTTTCCTTTACTTGGTGACAGCTCCTATAAAACAAATCTATGGCTGATTGCATGAAAACCAACCTCTTCAATTTTTCAAGCCATGGTCCTTTGAGTGAATTCCAAGTAATAAACTAGTAATGTTGTTTGACTATATGATGCCAAATTGAAATATACACAACCAGTCTGCATATTGATGCTTCCCTGGAAGTTTGATGCAAATCCATCAATGAGTTTCGGAGATGAAGAGTGGACAAGTTAATTCAGAAAGACAGATAGAAAAAAGAAGAAAAAATAGAGGAAAAAACATTCATTCTAGCTAACATGAGGAAGACAATTATTGCAAACCTCAAGTAAACCATCTGAATGTCTAATTCAATCATATCTAAGGTAAGTAAATCTCACAGATATAATACTTACCTTTTCACAGTCTATTGAGATTGATGGGACTTTTCTAAATATTTTTAAAAGTCCACTTTCAGAAACAAGGAAAATCTTTCAATCAAAGAAAAAACTACTGTCAAAGCCAATCTAATTAAACTAAGACTCAGACACAGGAAGTGTGGTAGGAATTACATGAAAACATGGGCAAGAAGACCAGCAAATGTGTTGAATAAAGATCCCCCCATAATAGACAGTCACATTTCTAAAGGGATAAAACAATAAAATCCTTAAAAAGCCTGATTTGGAAATGTTTTAGTATAACCTGTTTTAATGGTCACCTGATTTAACCAGTCACCTGTCTTAAGCAACCATAATAAATGTATCCAGAATGACAATTTTTATAAAAGACATCTATTTTCAACATACACTTCCTATAAATGACCACTTTTGATCTGGAATGAGCCTCGAGAGTGATTAATCTAAGTTGTAAGAACTTTCACAATCGAGAATAAATAAATAAGTATATAAACTGGCAGCACAAGACAGATTTACTGGATTGTCAAACCTGTGCTTAGCTGCCACCCCAGAAATACACCCTAAGTGACCATTTGATGACAAAAGATTGATCAATAGATACAGAATGATGTATATATACTGTGAATTATAGCTACATTTGTATTAACCCAAGACATGTAGCCTACACTTGGCAGGCAGCCAAGAAATATAACCTAACTTAGTAACTTAGTAAGAGACCATTTCATGCACACAAATTCTACCTCACTACCCAGGATAAGGTGTAATGTCTAACCCATGTGATCACTTACAATACATTTTCAACTGTACTCCTTTTACATACCTGATCCTGAAAAACATCATCCGAATATGCAGGTCTGATTGTCTCAGATTGTGAATCTACAGAAGTATACGGTGTGATATTGTCTCGCAAATGTGAAATCACATCCTTAACATTTACATCTGGTTCATCTATAGAACCTTCAGAATGTTCTTGATCCATGTCTATAAATGCTTTTTTTGGAGACTTTTGTTTTCCGCCAGAAGTTTTGGCTGACTGTTCAATCATGTCACATGTCCTCATTTTTACTGTCTTTTGTTTTAAGGACTTGTTTTCTAGACTCAGAGTTCTATTTAATCTGGGGTCAGATACTTTTTCCATTGAAGCCCTATATGAATCAGGACTAGACATTGATGCTGACAAGGATATTCCTTTAGGTGTAACTGGAGATTTCCTGACAGTGTCACTTTCAGATCTTGAAATACTTTTCTTTGAACTTTTTTCTTGTACAACCCTGTCTGGAGAAAATAAATCTCTTGAATCACCCTGGTGCTTGGACCATCGTTTGTTTGGTCTTAGAGCAAAGGTGTCTTTAAGACCTTTATACTGGTACTTACTTACAAACCTCTTGTCTAATGTTTGTTCAAAATTGTCACTAGTCTCAGGGGAGTCTGAATGTCCCCAGCCTGAATCCTCACCCTCATCATCCCTAGTTCCCTCTCCATCAGAGTCTCTCCCTGCCTCGTGATCATCTTCTTCCTCTAACGTCTCAGAGTACTGTTTTATTAAAGTTCGACTAACGTCATCTTCTTCATCTTCTATATGATCCTTTGACCCTTTTGATTTCTTTTTTTTCGCTGACCCACCAGTTGAATAATCACTGTCTGAGTCCAAGATTCCCTCCCCTTTGAAAACAAATGTATCAAGCTGCTGCGTGTACTGTCTCAACAAACTTTTGTCTAAAATCGTACCCACAGCCTCTAGCTCCCCTTCACTATCACTATCACCTTTGTATACAAACGTATCAAAGTCCTCTTCTTGTAAAGTTCCTTTCTGAGACAACCGTAGTGTGTTAATTTTATCACAAACACTTTCTATAGTATTCTTAAACTTCTCTTCTTGTGACTGATTCATTTGTAGAAGCACCTGCCTTAGTGACCCTGACCCTGAACCTGCTGATGCACGAGAGCCACGAGACCGCTGTTTTTTCTCAACCTGTTCATGTGGGTGAGGTAATGTTTTTACAACTTCATCATGTTTTGTACCCTATAAATTAAAAATAAATACACTAAAAGTTATTATTTCTGCAAATGTCTGACTAAAAATTTTTTATTTCAGTGACTTACATTAACAGTACATTACGCTATGATATAAAGTATTCAAAGGATTTTCATACGAGTTTAGTAGTTTCTCTCATAATTCTTACAAAAATTGTTTTTCTATAGTGCATTTCTATAGAATTATGCTGTGTTGCTTTTGGTAATATACCAAACTTATGGCAAGAAAATTATTTGTCTGTTTCACATAACATTTTATTTGAAACATTTTTTATTGAAATGTAACTTTGAATGACAAGTTACATGAAATAGAGATTTAATGCATACACTGTATACTCTAAACACAAAACTCGCAAGCAAAAAAGCACACAGCAAATCTAAAAATCAAAATGAAATGTAACCTGCAGGGAAACGTCAAAGTTTTTATTTGTCTGCATGATTCTCTGTAAAACAAGCACTTTCAGTTAAACATAGAACTCAACTTCTCTGTGCTTGCCAATAAAACAACACTTTTGGCAGTAAAAGGCAAAACAATAATCTGTGTAACTTCAGAGTGTAAACAAAGGCCATAAATAATGCAGTAAGATATTAAGTCAAGAGTTATCTAACTTAATTGCTTGATACCCCTGAACACTACAGCAAAGTTTTCTATTAATCATGTTAATACTTTGAGTAATTTAAATGATATATGTGAATAAAAGTTCCAGTTGCACACAAGACTTTAAATAGGAATTTTTAAGTACAATAAAAAATACTTTTGACAGAGATCTACCCTTGCTTACAGATGGGTGTAATGATGATATGATATTCCAAGATTCACAGAAGTATCTCAAAATGTTATTTTACTCTGCGAAAAACCTTCATGACTTATTAAAAAAAATGGGTTGGTAAAGAAAAGTTAACTTAGGTGTAACGGGAATGCAGACACAACTCGAGTAGAATAGTTCCCTCGTTTGTGAAAAATTTTAGCTAATAAAAATGTTACCGTATGATATGTCAACAAATCGTTCTGAACAATATCCTTAGCACTAGGTCTGTCTTCTGGTCCCTGTGACATCATCTCCTGTACAAGTGCACGTAACTCCAGACTGTACGTGGTGGGCAGCTCTAACACTTTGCCATTTTTTATTTCCCTGATCAATGTCCACAAAGCCTTGCCTTGAAATGCTCGTTTCAGGGTCATCATTTCATATATGCAGCATCCAAGACCCCAGATATCAGTCTAAAGTAAAAGTGTTATATATTAATCCTAGATCCTGCAGGTTACATGTGATTCCCTTTTTGTGACCAATGTACATGTAGATCATGATCACTTTTAACATTTTCCGCAAAACTATGTATTGACCTCAGAATTAGTCTATGATTGTATATTGTATGACAAATTCTATACTAAAGGCAATATTAGTCAAACGTGTCTTAAGGGACCACACAGGGGATGTTGTAAGTGTAGTCTCCTAAGACATGTTGTCTCTATACTCTGGATTGATTATTATTGTTAGAAATTTAAAGTGGTTGGATAGGTCAGGATGTTGCTTAACTCAGGTGTTTGCAAGAGCAGGTCCGACTGTAATTTATATCCATGATAACTGCAGTACCTCTGGATTCACTTGGACATCATCCATGATTGTGTATTAATCTTAATGTAGTTACATTCTAACATGGTCACACTCGATAATTAGGCAGAATGACAGATGTGATTTTCCATGTCACTGTACATGTAACAATGTACATTTTTAACTCCTGTCAAGGCTACTAGATTTTTCTTGCCAATTTCAGCCCAGGCAACTTGTCTGACCATCCTTCGTGGGAAAGACAAGTTAAGACACCTTAATTCCTTCCAGAGACACTGTCAACTCTCTCACATAAAGAAGTCAGTTCAGTAGCCAAGACTTTAACCCATGACCCTTGATCAGTGAGAGGTTAAGGAAACTGTTACCATTTAAAAGTGATGTTACCATGGTTATTGTATTACCTTATGATTGTAGGATTTTCCTGAGAACAATTCAGGGCTCATGTATGACGGTGTACCTACAAACGTGTCTGCTTTACTCTGATTCAGATCCAGTACTCTGTTAAGATGGAAATAAAAACGTTAACATACTTTACAACTTTATAACACAACCTTTTTAAGAAGTCATAGATTTTGAGCAGTGAACAAAATTGCTCTTTTGCAAAGTTATTGATGTCTGCAAATGAAATTATTCTTGAATTTTGTAACAAACTTGTTGAATAAAACCAAAGAATGGCAAAAGGCATGGTATTCTTGAATCTCCAAATTACACATGCACTTACGACAAAAAAACGTCAAATCCTGGTTGCATTTTTAAAGTTTTTAAGTATATATTAAGTACCACAAGTCAAATGAAAAATCTGAATCCTTTACTTCATAACATAAATTTCTTTTTTGGTACAGCTGGAATAATTATAAAATATCAAATGAATCAAGGAAACTGGTCCATTTAGATAAATCTAAACAGGTGAACAGACAGAAAAAGAGATATAACTGAAATGTCGACAATTTTTATTTGAAATTTCAACTAAATTGCAAGTATGGGCTCTCAACAAGAATAAGTAGCAAAGGTACATGTAGGCGTATGTTACTGGAAAATGAAGCAAGCTTGTCATGACTCAGTAATACGCTTGGAACTCTTCACTTTTTTTAATGAATACCATTCATTTTGCAAACTTTCAAATATAATACCCATCTGTAATTTTGGCATTCTGCTACAAGATATCATAAAATATCTGGGTAATTTGAAAATGAAGTTTAACTTCAGGTAAACTACTGTTGCTCTATTCCAATACATTGTTAAACTAAACATATGTACCAAGCTACACATTACTAACATTATAAAGCTGTACTTCAAACCTTGTTTGCATTATGAAAAAGTGGACAAAATGTGAATTGAAGCGACGCAATTGACATAATTTACTTGACTTCCATAAAATCACACATCACAAAAGTTTAAGGTGAAGTGGTGGTATAAATATATAGGTTTTCATAGAGTGATGTTATGAATTTCAAATATTTATGATAACAATCAAGTTTTATGTTACAAAAATATTTTCAAGTGTTTGGCAGATCAAATTTTTAATGACCTTAATGACACGTTATGAGGTAACATTAAAACTTGACTAATTTACTGGCACTTTATAATCATAAAAAATGAAATTGGATACATAGAATATTTCATTCAGTTATGAAAGGTATATCATATACTTAACAACTTAAGAAACGCAACCTTTTAAGTAATAGATTTCGAGCAATGAGTAGAATTGAGCACACTTATTGCAAAGTTGTTGACATTACACATGAAATTATGCTTAAACTTTGTAATAAACTTATTGAATAAAAGGAATGGAATAATGAACTTGTTGAATAAACCAAGGAATGGCAAAAAAGCATTGTGTTTTTTAATTATGCAAATCATACATGCATTAACAACAAAATACCTGTCAAATCCCTGGTTGCATCAGAATTTTCAAAGTTCTTAAGTATATTATATTTTGCTCTTGTTATACAGTCATTATAACTAGATAACATCAGCTGCTAATATGTTCTCACCTTCTATAAATGCACCTAGTACAATTTCAACATTGCATATACTTAACATTTTTTTAGGATTTTTCCATTAAGAAGTCTCTTTCGATAAGATCGGTTCACCATACAACTTCACTGATGACAGAACTTTGCTCAGTAGGAAGCTATTCAGTTTTAATTCAGGGCCAGTGTGGGGCCAGTGTGAGACCAGCATGCCATAAACCATTAAAATTATATCAAGCAGATATCTAAACCTTTTTTAATAAATTTCACAGTTTCTGATTAATAAAGAACTTAACAGTCTTGATTTTCATGTTTCCTGAGTGACAGTGAGTCAGTGCTTGAAAATGCCTGTATGTATTATTCACATCAACCTTTTAAGGACACTACATGTACATGTGTAGGCATATATGTAGGCACACAGTAGCAATACCAAACCACCCCATTTTTGTCAATTTGGCAGATGTTCTAGAAAGGTAGTTAGTCGAAATCATGTAAAACTTCATTCATATACAGTGTTTAAGGAAAACAGGATAGTGGGGATCTATATAAATATCTAGTCCTGATATGCAGTGATAATAGCAGTGTCAAGAGCAGAGCAATCTTTAACTTGTAAAATTTTGCTGCGACTGTTAAAGCGTGACTTTAAAGATGTTATAAAGTTTGGTTGATTCCATTTGCAAAATGTCATCTTGAGAAAGTATAAATGGACAACACACAGACATATGACCATACTGCTGTCTGTTAAGCTGACATGAAGTCAGCATAAGATGACAGCATGTTTAGTTTAGCACCTGGTGTTTTTGATGCAGATTTATTAAGTATTGCCCAGGTGCGTACAATGTAACTACACATGCTGACAAGCATTTCTGTACAGTTTCATGGCTGTAGCACCAATACTTTTTTCAGTTTTGCATGACAAAAGTTCAAAATAGCCAATTATCACTAAGTCAAAAGCCATAACTCTACCATCACTAGATAAATCTGCATCAAAGACCCTAGGTGTACAACTTCACATGCTGATAAACATTCCTGTAAACTTTCATGACTATATTTAAATACTTTTGGAGATACCCTGGCACAAAATTTGGTACAGATAGACAACATCCAAATGTCCCTCCCCAATTCATGAAACTGAGGCAGACATAATTTTGCCAAAGTCACTATGCAAGTAAATGACCTCCCTTTTCTACCTCCATGCAAACACATGCATTTTGTATAACTTTATTTAATATATGAACTAGAGTACATGGAACACATACTTTGCTATCCCAAGATCTCCAAGCTTTACAGTCAAGTCTTCCTTCAGGAAAATGTTTTTTGTCTTCATATCTCTGTGTAGAATCTTCTGATCATGCAAATACTGCAAACAACATGCAACAAATCATAAATGTGAGCAACAGTGACTAACACATGCATACAAATATTGCAAGCAAATAAATAATTTCAGTGAATTTTATCAGTTTTATTACAACACAAAGAGCCTTTTCGTGCCCGAGTCTATCTTATCCCATACTTAACTTAAAATAATAAAGGTGCTCGCCCCACAGTTTGTTGAAATTTTTTAATTTCTCCAAAATGATACTTCAATTAATACATAAAATGTACAGGTAAATGCTAGGAGCAACAACAAAAGTGAAAATTTAACATAGCAATTTGAGAAAATCTATTGAAAATGTTGGTGGGTTTGGTTTAACGGCACTGCTACACTATAATGGCTACATGTACATTGGTATTTGAAAAGAATTTGAAAAATAATTAAACAAGAGGGCCAAGATGGCCCTCTATCGCTCACCTGAGACTTCTGACAATATGTGACCAAACTTCAACTCTAAACTATATATCATAAACATAAACCTTCTGTTTGACAGTGCTTGACAAGGCAAAACTATTGACCAATTTACATGATAATTTGGTTGTAAATGTCATCTGTATGGCATACACAAGGCTTTTAATTTGGTGACCTACATTGTAGTTTTTGACCTCAGATTACCAATATTCATACTCAACTTAAATTTCATCATACTGATAAGTTTCATGACATATGACGTATATATTTGAAAAATGCAACCTCTATTGCATATACATGGTTTTTCTATGATTTGACCCCATGACCTAGTTTTGACCCTTGATGACCCATGTTCAAACTAAACCTATATGTGATCAAGGTCATTATACTGACCAAGTTTCATCAACACAATCATACTTACAAAGTTTCATGACAGTCCGATGAAAAATGCAACCTCTATTGCGTACACAAGGTTTTTCTATGATTTGACCCCATGACCTAGTTTTTGACCCTAGATGACCCATGCTCAAACTCGACCTAGTTTTCATCAAAGTTATTATACTGACCAAGTTTCATGAAGATCCAATGAAAAATGCAACCTCTATTGCATGCACAAAGTTGTTTTATGATTTGACCCCATGACCTATATAGTTTTTGACCAAAGATGACCTATATTCATACTCGACCTAGCTTTCATCAAGGCAATCATACTTACAAAGTGTCATGACAGTCCGATGAAAAATGCAACCTCTATTGCATACACAAAGTTTTTCTATGAATTGACCCCATAACCTAGTTTTTGACCCTAGATGACCCATGCTCAAACTTGACTGAGATTTCATCAAAGTCATTATACTGACCAAGTTTCATGAAGATCCAATGAAAAATGCACCCTCTATTGCATACACAAAGTTTTTCTATGATTTGACCCCAAGACCTACATGTAGTTTTTGACCCAAGATGACCTATATTCAAACTCAACCTAGATGTTATCAAGGCAATCATACTGACCAAGTTCAATGACAGTCCAATGAAAAATGCAACCTCTATTGCATACACAGGGTTTTTCTATGATGTGACCCCATGACCCAGTTTTGGACCCTAGATGACCCATGTTCAAACTCGACCTAGATTTCATCAAAGTAATTATACTGACCAAGTTTCATGAAGATCCAATGAAAAATGCAACCTCTATTGCATGCACAAAGTTGTTTTATGATTTGATCCAATGACCTAGTTTTTGACCCAAGATACCCTATTTTCAAACATGACCTAGATTTCATCAAGGCAATCATACTTACAAAGTTTCATGACAGTCAGATAAAAAATGCAACCTCTATTGCATACACAAGGTTTTTCTATGAATTGACCCCATAACCTAGTTTTTGCCCCTAGATGACCCATGTTCAAACTTGACCTAGATTTTATCAAAGTTATTATACTGACCAAGTTTCATGAAAATTCAATGAAAAATTGCAACCTCTATTGCATGCACAAAGATTTTCCTATGATTTGACCCCATGACCTAGTTTTTGACCCAAGATGACCTATATTCAAACTTGACCTAGATTTTATCAAGGCAATCATACTGACCAAGTTCAATGACAGCCCGATGAAAAACGCAACCTCTATTGCATATACAAGGTTTTTCTATGATTTGACCCCATGACCTAGTTTTTGACCCTAGAAGACCCATGCTCAAACTTGACTGAGATTTCATCAAAGTCATTATACTGACCAAGTTTCATGAAGATCCAATGAAAAATGCACCCTCTATTGCATACACAAAGTTTTTCTATGATTTGACCCCAAGACCTACATGTAGTTTTTGACCCAAGATGACCTATATTCAAACTCGATCTAGATTTCATCAAGGCAATCATACTGACCAAGTTTAATGAAGATCCAATGAAAAATGCACACTCTATTGCATACACAAGGTTTTTCTATGATTAGACTCTGTGATCTAGTTTTTGAACATACATTAGAGGTGTAATGATACACTTTTCTTGCAATACGAAACGTATCACGATACTGCTCTTAGAAGTTGAACAGACATAAAGTATAAATGAACAAATGGACATAATCATGATAATTATTAATTAAGATAAAAGTAATTGGCTGCAATTTGTATAAGGTTTTCATATTATATTTTCATTCCCACCGATTCTCCAAACCAAAATATTGCCAAACTGGCAACCAAAACATTTCAAAAGCATTTTCAATTGAACATGAGTGGGCAGGCTTTTTTGTAAGCTTGCCAAACAATATTTAAATCATGCACTGCCATTGGTTAATCAATATTTCTAAGCCATTGAAAATTGCTTGCTCTTCAAAATGGTTACTTCCCTTTACACTGAATACCAACAGTACACACTGTGCCGTACCGAACTAAATTTTGGTAATGGCGAGCCGTGAACACCATTGGCTATAATAAAAGGGGTCATGAATCTTATATAATTCATCCAGGGATCAGGAAATTTTGAAATCTCAATCGGTCCAGACAAACCGTGGGTACACCTTTTACCCCCCCCCCCCCCCAAAAAAAAACTTACAAAAATGTAAAAAAAGAATTGAAAAAAATAAATAAAAAATTGTAGTACGTGATGTACTTATTTTTTTAAACAGCTTCCCATTGTTGTGTATAACCATGCAACTGATAAAGTATTTAGTGCTCCTTTCGATTCCAAAATGTTTCCCAAAACAAAAATGTTTATTTACTTTTATTATTGATAAGTAAATCTCACAAGCTGATAAAATAAATGCTCGCCGTTCAGGTGGAGCATTCCATTTTCTAAGGGATAAACTTAACATAGTTTTTGCCATAAGAAAATAAGAAACAGAATTTCTAAGTAATAAGAAAACTATCAAGCAAGTTTTCATATATTTATATTATAATTTCCATGTGATTAAGTTCAAAATCATCCCCACAAAATTTTGTAATAATCCATGTGTTAGGTATAGGCTATTAATTTTTGTCGTATGGTTTAGTTTTGAATATTTTAATATTTATATATTGCGTTGTGCTGCAGCTAGCCACTACATTTTAAACAGCATATTTTGCAGCGTTAGCCCTCTTGGTTTTTATTCTTTAATAAGTAATAATTTCTTTCATCTCGTCTTGGTTTATTACCAGTCAAAAGTACATGTGGACCGAATCATCTTTAATTAAACAATATTAATACATATTGACAAGTAACGTTATTACAGTTTGGTCATTTCAAAGGGATCCATCCTTACCAAGCTTGTAGGTAATGATTAGCGGCCTTAGACATTGGTCCGGCATAAAGTCAATCGGTCAGAGTTAAACCTCCACTAGCTGCAAACACATTAACAAACTCCTTTAATCGTGTAAGGGACGCCTGAGATACTTGTATTGTAAATACAAAAGCAACTTCTTTAGTCATATTTGAGCGATTTTATGGCTTATTTTGAAAAAATCTTGGACTGATTTTTAAGCAACTTTTGGTGACGTAAATCTGTCCAGCAAGTTAAAAATCGGTCCAGACAGGCAAATTTTCAGTTTTCCTGATCCCTGATTCGTACAGGTCCACTACACAAGTATGCTAAGTAACATTTCAAATATCTATTATCTGCCTGTCGGCCTTGTGTTTTTTTTTTAAAGTTTTCCCTATATAAGCCTATGTGAAATAAAGTGACTTCCCTCCCTCCCAAGAAGGGGTAATTTTGACTAGGGGGTAATGATTTTAACAATCTTGGTAGAGGTCCACTAGCTAGACCATGCTACATGCTAAATAGTTAAGCTCTAGGCCTTGTGGTTTCAGAGAAGAAGATTTTAAAGTTTTGCCTATATAAGCCTACATGTAAAACCAGGTGACCCCCCGGGCAGGGTCAATTTTGACCCTGGGCTCATAATTTCAACAATCTTGGTAGAGGTCCACTAGACCATGCCACATGCTAAAACTCTAAGCTCTAGGCCTTGTGGTTTCAGAGAAGAAGATTTTTTAAGTTTTTCCTATTTGTTGCCATAGCAACCAGAGTTCTGCATTGAATGGAATTTTTTTAACAACTTTGATAAAGCTGCATGAATGCAAGGAACATCCGTGCAAAGTTTCATCAACATTGGCCCAGTGGTTTCAGTGTTGTTTGAAGGAAATGGCAGACGAATGGATGTACGACGGACCCCGGACAGAGAGTGATCCAAATAGCTCACTCTGGCACTGTGTGCCTGGTGAGCTAAAAAGTAATGACTTACATGTAAGTGCTATTTTCCTGTAGTAGCCTATGAGTTTACACATTAATTCATAAAAGCAGTCTGTTGATGTCATTTTAAAAGAGCACCAGGGGTTGTACGTAAGATGAGATTTTGCAAAACTGGTAAAACTGCAGCAATACGCGAGAATGTGATCTGTATCACATAAAAATTTGGTTTAACGTACAGGTCTACATTTTGATACTAATTCATAGATTTCAATCAAACAACACACCTTAAGAGCTCCACCAAGCTGCATGATCCACTCGGACACAAGGGATTCTGGGATGCTAGCTCCTCGCTTGGCAACAACTTGAAGGTAATCCTCTAAATCTCCACCCTCACAATACTCGGTAACAATGTACAGACATTCATCACAGATCACTGACTCCACGTAGAGGAGTATATTTTCTTGTTTCAGACGGGACAGGAGGTTAGATTCTGCATTTGCCTGGTCACGCCCACTTTCGTCACATTTTTTCAAGTCTATTTCTTTAACAGCAAACTATAAATAAACATGATCTTTTATCCAACAGCAAGAGTATCTAAGGGTAATACATTGAAAGTCATATCCTAAATTAATTGTGTTTAAAATCTTCAAATCTTTAAAATGAAAAATTCATAGTTTACTGTAAATTGCTTTGCAAACTCTTGCCAGGACATGTTTCCAACTAACTGGAAGGACTTCTGCTTTCGGTCTTCGTTGATTTGTACTCAATTTTTTTGGCAACAACTGACAATTTTGTATTAATAATGATGGATTTTCCTAACTATTTATATGGTTGTTGTGGTAAACATGTGGTATTTTCCGGTAAACAGCATGATCCTGTATCATTGTCCTGTATACTTAGCAGTCTCGGGTAAGCAGCTTGAGAATGATTTCCTTCAAATTCGTAGAACATGTTGAAGTGATTCAATTGACATGATGACCTATTAACCCTAGCAACAACTTTTTAAAATACAATGGTCAGCATATTGAACTAAATACCATCTGGGCATGTACTGCCTTCCCTTGTGTTAAATTTAGGCAAAGGCATAGTACATACATATTTGTAAGCAGCTGGTTTACAAGTGCTCTAGTCAATGCTTATTTTGAAAGGCAGTGGCTAGGTAGCCGTGACCGGCTACCTAGTCTTTTGGTCTAGGTAGCCGGATCCGGCTTCCTAGACCAAAAGGCTAGGTAGCCGTACATATATTTCAAATGTTTGTTTCTTTTCATTTTTAACAGTCTAATACATGTTGCACATGTCATAAATTTTTCCTCGCTGTATTTTGGTACAATACACCTGTAAAAGCGCACTGCTTCATTTAGATCCTTTGAATGGCCGCATGACCGCCGCGGTATTTTCGTTGCAAATCGCCGCTATACTATCACGTAATGTGTTTTAATGCCTTTCAAAAATAAAGAGTTTTTTTATCTGAACCTTAAAATGTTGTTTTAAAATATCTTTTCCCGATAAAGCGTAACTGGTCAATGTTTATTTTCCTCTTGTCATTTGTCACACGCGATACGTGTGAAAAATATGGCCTGTCATAAAAGATGACAAAATTAACTCTTATCAATTAAGTCAAAGCTATGTGACACCACTGAGTAATGTTCGTTAATTTGTGAATGCGAAAAAATATTTTTCTCCTTAACATTAAAAATGTTCTGAATGTTGTTTATTCCAAACAACTTGTTCTGTTTGGAAAAGTGTATTATCTGGCAGTTCCATAATTATACGAAGTACGAATATATTGGAAAATACAGCCGTACCCTTTATTTCCTTTATTTTTTGATGACTTTTTAAATGTTTGGTATCAAAATCAAATTAATGAAAGCTGAAATTATGAACTTTTCAAGTTAACCATTAAAAATAATGTACCTTAATGAATGATTATTCAATACCGATTATATATAGAGCCTCGTATAAAATATGTGTACGGCTACCTAGCCTTTTGGTCAAGGTAACCGGATCCGGCTACCTAGACCAAAGGACTAGGTAGTCGGTCAAGGCTACCTAGCCACTGCCATTTTGAAACCTCACAAGGCTTAATTATGCATATGAAAGCATCTAACATGCCTTTATACACGTTCATAACCACAGCCAATCGTCATAGTACACCTGTACTCTAGACACTACCTTTTTATTATGATTATTAACCCAGCATTCTACACACTGTAACACAGTCTGTTGCACTGTTTTGAGCACTTTCGAAAGTGTGCTTACCTGTTGACCATCTTGTTGATTCACTAAAAACACTTTTCCATACGAGCCTTCACCAAGGAGACGGTCGTACTGCAGATCTAAATTACTATCCATTTTTTTTAATTTAAGGTTTTATTATGGGTAGGCTGACAAGTTCGAGTTTGTTTTCATTGTGGCAACTTTGAAAATCAACTTCCGTATAGGGGAGATAAGTGGCTTCCGTTCAATATTAAGCCAAAGAGGTACTAAATAGGCCTACGGTAAAGGTATACAAATGTAAGGAAGGAGGCAAAACGAGACGTAAAAGTTCGTAAGTAGTAGAAAAGTATAATTTGACCTATTAAGCACTGCCTAGAATGGGGATTTACTCTGACACCTGAACACTTTCATGTTGTGAAGCCTAAATACTGATAAAGGGAAAGAAAAAGTGTACCTGTCAGATTGTTTATAAAAAAAATGGCAGTGGCTAGGTAGCCGTGACCGGCTACCTAGTCCTTTGGTTTAGGTAGCCGGATCCGGCTACCTAGACCAAAAGGCTAGGTAGCCGTACATATATTTCATATGAGGCTCTATATAGAATCGTTATTGAATAATCATTCATTAAAGTGACGTACATTATGCGCATTTTTTTCAAGTAATAATCCAGCTGAATATGGTGTGTGTACAAAAGCGTAGAGGAAATAATAGCTTTTAACCCAGTACACCAAACTCTTCACGCTACCAGTATAAAATAATAACTTTCCAAATATTGATTTTCTTATTTGACTGGGAGAGTC
>JAUMHA010176939.1:0-16461 GCA_032359765.1 Saxidomus gigantea
TTATCTTTTATAATCTTTAAGATTAAACGAATTTGCAAAAACATTATTTCATTCGGCAATAGTTAGAAGAAAATTGTACTGTGAAAAAAATCGAATTTGACTGTTACTGAAAAGTAGCACAATAAATGACAACAAAACGGACACGCTGAAATGCCGCATTTTTCTTTAAAAAGGAACGTTTTGTTTTAAATAAACCTAACAGTTGAAACCTTTAAAATTTGATTGAGAAATACTTTTCGCATTCACAGGGGTGTGATTAGGCAAAGAGTCGAGGGGGGGGGGATGATTTGTACAGACAGGGGGCATGAGTGCCGGTATAGGTCCCCATTTGGTTCAAGGGGCAATGCCCCTGTGGGGAGCAGTAAAACTATGTGTTTTCAGTATTATAGGGGAATAAAAATGCATTTCTAGAACACTTTTAAAGGAATTTTTCAATGTGTTTTTAACCAAGAAAGTTTGTTCTATAGTGATGTGCTAGGATAAAAACGGTCAGTTTCAAATTTAAAAGATTAAAAAAGTCTATATCAGGGGCCTCGTATGTTCATTTTGGGGCCAAAAATCCCACATATTTAAAAAATAGAATAAAGAAATAGCCTAATGTTTTGTTGAGGGTATATTTTTGTGTCGCCCTTTAATATTTGTCTGTCTGTTTGACAATGGGGTGGTAAGGTGGCTTTTAAATCCGTTTTATTCGGATCTAAAAACTGTCACATTTAGAGCAGCGGTATTGTATTCGACTTCTGACAATAAGATTATGTGTTCGATCCCCATTTGTGTGTTCATGGTAGTGTCTTTAAAAATGACACGCGCGTTCAAAACGGTCTCTTATTATGTCTGTTCCTTATGAGGTTGAATCAGCCCGAAGCGAGTCTTGAGAGTTTTCACAATCGAAAATAAAACAAATATTATTAAGTAGATACAACGCCCGTAGTTAAGATATCATTTAATAATTGTTCATTAACTCTGTTTTTCGTCACAAACTATTTTCCTTTTCCTTTGAGTTTTGACTTATTTATCTAAATTCGCAGGTTCTCTATCACGCAGCCCGATCTCATGTTCTTCCAAGAGGTTCAGCTGATGTGAAGCAGACGAAAATGCTAGCTGTTGCCAAGCAACAGACACACGACAGTGTATTGCCAGATATTATACATCCGGCTAGTCTTAGCAGGGCCCGACAGGAGTATTACAGAAGTCATATTCGACCTCACGTCAGACCAGACTTTCAAGGTCTTCTGTGTCTATCTCTACACGAAGAATAGTCTTTGATATGAGTAAATTACTAAGACTGCATTGTGGTAGAAATTAGTAACTGTGGTTAACAGTTTATTTTTTACGGAAAATTCGAAGTTCATAAAAGTAGTTCCCGATTAAATTTAAATTTTCGTTTTAGACACATTTTACAGAGCCTGGAAAGTTTTTAAATGTTGTTTATAAATGGGTCTTTTTGTATATCAGTCTCAACTCTAGTATTAGCAACACAAGTGAAATATTTTAGAAACTAATTTCTAAAAAGATAACATCCAGGTATTGATTTTTTGACACAACTACTCGTAATGGCACATACTAACTGGTATATAATTATCAGAATGAAAAAAGTAGTGTTGAGTCGTATGTATGTCATGTCTGTCACCTATATGTAAATAGTGTAATGCCGTATTCAAATGCTGATCATTTCTAGTATTTGCCTCTGATTTTCTTGTAGTGACATTTGTTTTGATGAACGTTCCTTTTCCTTTCTTTGAAGCTTATATTTAGACAATTTAGAGCAACGTTTGTTACCATGGCAACTGGGCTAATTGGATTTATCAAAGATTATCACTGATGTTCTAAAATTACCTAGCAACCATAGATGAGACCTGTAAAAAAACTTTAGTACTTTAGACTGACCCGGAATGCTTTATTCTAGTTGATAATACCTTCATTATTTTGATTTCTGTTAAACTAAATTTGTCAGATCACTCAACAGTGCAGTCAAAATTTGATGATTATTTTGCAAATGACGAATACTAATAGTCCGCCCTCTGTAGTCTGAAAATTGTTCCGAGATAGTTGTGTGTATAAAAGTAAGATTTTTTAGGAAAAATGGAATACTTTTTCGAACAAAATAAAGTGTGTATAAGTTTGCAGCCCTTGTCCATATATTAAGAGTGTCTCAAGAAGATGAAGAACATTTTAAGAGGTACTGTGTTGCATTTTTGTCAGTTGTCCTCTTGGGTAGTTACGCTTGTAAACAAGACACAGCAAGTTTTAAATTACATTTTTTCATATACAGTGTACGTACATGTCACTTTGTAAAACTTTGTAAGAACGTAAAATTACTTTGTTAAGAGGTTTGTTTTATTATTGAAATCTAAACCGGAGATATTACGTGTTCTATAACAAATGAAATTGAGATGTTTGATATGTATTTTAATACATTATGGTAACTATGGCAACGTTATATTAGAATATTTATCTGTAAATGATGGTTGGAAGTTTGTTAAACATGAAGTCTTATTTGAAAAACAAATTATAATAAAAACCTAAATGAAACAAGCGAAGTATGTATTTTTCTTTAAAATATGTGTATGGTGTTCTTTTCGTCGTCATAGCAACGTGAATAGAAGAGAAAAAAGTATAAAAATTAGTGAAAATCATTTTTAAGAGTTTACTGGTCATTTTTATTGAAAAACATAAAAATATTAAATTTTGACCATAAGGACCCTTTTCACATGACTTCAATCATATTGATTTTACCAAAAAATTAAAATTTACTAAGAATTTGGAGTGCAGTCGCTTTAAAATAAAAACAAATTAATTGGCAAATAATTCGAAGACTGTTTGTTTGTTTTTAAAGAAAATGTTTCAATATGTTTGACTCCAAAATAATTGCATGAATTCAGTCCCTTTGAAAAGTCCTAAAAATTCAGATGATGCAAATTCTGTGGACACTATTTGTTTTTATACAAATGGCCAAGAAGTGGAGTTAACAATAAACTGAGGTCATGCTTTTCATGCGCTAGCGTCCTAAAGGATACATATTTTAATTATTTGCATCTTCTGCATTATTTTGCATGTGGGATGTGGGATTCACGGCTAGATTATTTACTGCATGATGAAATTTGTGTTGAAAAGGCATGGTACACAAAATGTAAATGTATTGGAGATACAACACATAACTGATTTCTCTTAGAAAAAGATAAATCTACTTTTGCCTGTCTGCAGATGTTAATTTCTACATAATGTGCTAATTACGCAGCACACATGGCCTTCTCAATCACTGCAGTTTTGAATGCAGATTTCAATTTTGACCATTGCTGACCATTAGCCTAGTTTTTCAAGCTAGATAGATGAAATTTGGACTTCTATTGGTTTTGCCAACTCATTTCCAAAGTCCTATGACTGACCTTGATTATAACCTTTTGACCTGTTTTCTTCTTTTTTAAATATGATAGTCAGTATAGCAATATAGGGCCATCTTGACCTACAGTTTTTTATTGTGTGGACATATTGATCTAATATTTTGGGAACTGATACAAACTGAATCATTTTGTACTTACTGCAAAATTACAGGATTACAGCAAAGTGTCTTAAAGACAAAGTTGTGACGAACAACGAACATTGCATTCGAATATTCGGAAGGAATACAAATATTGGAAAATTCGTTTCCATCCTTACAGTTCTACACAGTATCACAAAATAGACCACCTTGAAATCTAGCTTGTTGGGATGAGTGACTTTATTTAACTTGGTCTTTTTGTTTTTAGACCCTTGCAAAAGCCTGACCAGTGTTTGGTTACTTTGTTTTTTACATGCATTGATAATGGAATACACTGTATGAAATCAATTTGTCAGCTGTTTGTTAACCATGGAAAAATAAATGCACTGAATGCAGCCCTAAAAGGTAACTTTGGGCCCAGCTTAGGTGAGGGCTGCAGCCCCAAAACCCAGAACTGCAACTCTGTAGTGATTTTTGTAGCAAACATTAACACTTTGAATTAATGTTTCAGATACATTCTTTGCAAGGTAATATATGCAAAAAACAAAAAACGGTCCAAACTGAACGAGTCGGAGTTCTATACTACACTAAGAAAAGAAGTCAGTACATTACACGGAGACTATGCAACTGCATCACTAAAGAACACACCAGGTTTTGGAGGTATTTTATATAATTTGTTACGTTTATTTTAAGTACAAATTTGAGTGGCTTGAATCTTGCTATATTTTCAGCTAGACAATTCAAGGATAAGAGAAGCTTTTTTAATCGCTGATGCGGCGTTGATTAAATTTTTTCGAAAAGAAAGGCACACATGTACTATTAGCTTCAAACTTGGCATGACAGTTATTGATGACAAGATATGTAACTGTGACTGGTCAATAACTCTTTCAGCAATATAGAATTCACATAACTATTTGGACTCACAGCAGTTACTTACAATTATGCCTGTAGGCTTAGATCACTTTACCATCAGTTGAGTCAGAAGTCAAGACTATCTAGCATGTATAGGTGTTACTACAGTAGATGAAATTTTGCTGTGTTTTCAGATATTTCAATAATAATTTTCAGTTCGGTATGTAGATGACAACTCTGGAGTGGTACTAATCCGATGTCAGCGCAGTCTGCTAAAGATTTTGCAGTCATCTATCACATTTGTCAAAAAGATTGGAAAAGAAGAAGCTTTCTTGCAGACTATACATGTTGGAGGTAACCCTACTGCTCATGCAAAACCAGCTAAGTTGCTCTAGGATAAGTAGTCAAAATAACCAGGGAACAAATGAAAATGTTCCGACTAAGATGTCGTCGGACTAATGATAAAAAGAAAGATATTCTAGGAATTAGTGTTTTAAAGAGAAATAGATGGTTTTCCAATAATCAAGTTCTTCCTTTTGTAAATATGTAGAAATCTTTAAATACATGATGCCAGACCAGTTAGTGCATTGTCTTTTTCAAATCATGTTATTGTGAACTAAAATTCTGTACTGGATCAAAATTGGTATTTGTTTGCTCCATGCCTTTTATAAGAAATGTTTAGCAATGGTTTCGCATAAAAATCAAGAAAGCGAAGTGTATGATTCAATGACTTCAGGTTGCATTTACTATTGAGGTGTTATCCTGTTTTTCATGAAATCTTAAAGTTGTAATCTTATTCACTTGCTAACTGTTGATCACAAAAAACAGATGAACATGACTGAGGTGATATACAGTATAGAAGTGTGCATGTTTCAGGCACTGTGAGGTCCAGTCTGAAGTTCTTGATCAGATACCATAGATCCAGACTTCCACAGTTACTGCTGGAATGTAAAACAGAAGGTTTGTCTCTCATGTTTGTTAAACTGTGAAGGTAGTTTGCATTTGATAAGTGGATAATCTGTATTGATTGTATCATTTATTAGCTCCTCTGATTTTTGAAAAAAATGACGAGCTATTGTCATCACTTGATTGTTGTCGTCATCGTCGGAGGCGGCGTTGGTTAAGTTTTGCATTTAGGTGACTTACATGAAAACTATCAAAGCTATCACTTTGAAACTTGGGAAGTTTGTTTATCTAATACCCTTCTTCACATAGTATCCTAAAGATGTTGAGTATCACCTGTTTTTTTTGGTAAAAAACATGAATTTTGGTTGATTTTGAGAATTGGACATAGCTTCTTCATTTTTTGTTAGATCGATTTCAAATTTTTCACAAACAATAAATGAATAATGTACTTCAACATATCAAACAGGTTTTTGAGTCACACATTTGGAGGGTGAGTGGAACAGTGGGGGGGGGGGGGGGGGATCACTTTAAAACTTGGAATACCTTTTCACTATCAAATTTATGTAAATAGTATAAAGGAATAATTTTACAAGTTACACAACCCTGTAATGTATTTGGCTGCTTAACTTAGAAAGTTTCACACACATAATATTTTGTAACAGTCAACATAATGCAACCAAACTTAGTGTATAAGAAGTATTTATGAATATCTTATATTGGATTATATTTTAGGGCTCCTGGGGTCAAAGTCACTGTTACTAATAATAGGAAAACTATTATATTCAATGTCTTTAGTTACAGTTGACAAAATGTAACCAACTTTTGTTTGTAGTAAGTATTTAAGAAGACAGGGTGTGTATTACATATGAATAAAGACTTTTAAATTAATTGGGATTGTGTTTGGGGCTCATGGGGTCAAAGTCCAGGGTTTTGTTTTCTAAAAATAGAAAAATGGTGAAAAAAAACAATATCTGTAGTTGCAGTTGAATTATTGTGACCAAACTTAGTGTCTAGTTATCATTATGAAAACCTTTTGTGGGATTGTGTTCTGGGGTCAAGGTCAAGGACACTGTTACTTAAAAAAATGGTGTTAGATAAACTTAGAAGGATAAAATCAGACGAGCGCCTGGCACCCGTAGGCGGTGCTCTTGTTGTATATTCCGTAGATCATAGTTCAGTGCCACAGGATTCTTTTTGCACATTGTATCTTGTGCCATTAAAGAAGTCAGTTAGATTCTTGACTTTGCAAATAAGCATATGAAGTTTCCTACAAAACAGCCAGCCATATTATAGAAACGTCTATGTTGCTTAAGTGATAATGTTTGCTGTACAAGGTTGTATAATTTACTCACAACTTTTATGGAAAAAAGAAATAGAGATACAACATTGTCATGGGAGATAAATGGTTGTTTATCTTGACTTAAAACTCTTTGAGATCGTTAGTTTCTCTCTCTCTCTCTTTGCATTTAGGACTGAGCTAGTCAATGATATGTGTAAATAAATTTGAACAAAATTGGCTATGCATTAACAAAATCCATGTTCACGACTGAGGCAGTGAATGATTAATATAAATAAATCAGAACAAAATTAGATTTACAATAACGTACTCAAATTTGTGATTTTGTATATAGCAAGAATAGCATTTAGGTGAAAAACTTTAAAGAATTCAGGATCCAGGATATCTTTTACAGATGAGAAGAAGAGAGTGCAAGCAGCCATTGTGAATAGTTGCAAGAAGAGTACAGAAGTTCTGAAAACCTGGGAGAGACGAGAAAAAACTGAAAAACCAAAATCTGGTGTTGGCAGTAGACAGGGAAAGCCAAAAGTGCCATGAGCAGTAATTTATGTTAGGTATCTTCGACATGTAAAGCTTGGAAGACGATGAAAATACGGCAGATTACAACATTCAGGGATGTTCATTTCCGTGCCTCATGATAATATGGTTAGTGACCTAGGATGTCACTATGTGTTCTTGGTAGTCATAAGGATAAAAATGGAATTGTAAATCGGGTAAATTATGCATGACAAAAATTTCATGATTTGATATCAAACAGACATATTTGCCAATTTGAAATTAGTAGTAGAATTCTCTAAATAGAAATACATGTGAAATGAATCATTTTCATATTCGTATAATTACTACAGTATTGTGGGGAACTTGCAAAAAATAGCGAAAATTAAGTTATTGTAAATATTGCCAGATATACAGAATTTAGGATGTGATTTTGCGTAATAACTGTTATAGCTAACAGCAAGACCATGAAGTACTGGTGAAGCCTGCTTAATAGATCCCACCCAATCAAAGATCATTTGGGACTATAGGTTTGCATTCCGTCACACAGTTGTTGCCAATACAAGGCTGTGTCATACACCACACCCAGGGATCTACCTTGAAGGTCAGGGTCACACTTGGGGCTTAAAATAGGCAATGTAGGGTTATATATCAGTACTTTGTGTCCTGGTTGAAGGTCAAGCTCAAAACCTGTAATGTAGGGTTACATACCAGAAATTTGTGTCTTGGCTTTATTGACGGATCTTGAAATAGGTTTAGACAGTTGTTGTGGATACCAAGAGGGTGTGCCATGCAGTGGGCTACCTTGAATGTCAAGGTCACACTTTGGGCTCAAACTTGTAATTAAGGGTGATGTTGTGGTATTTGGGATTTGGCTGTTACTTCTGAAAGCTTAGACTGATTTTGAAATAACTTCTCACAGTTGTTCCCCTCACCTTGCTTGTTCAAGGTCAAGGTCACATTTCAGGGTCAAATGTTAAAAAACTGTGGAAGGATTTCTTTGAAACTTGAGCAAAATGGTCATCTCATGGAGACTACTTGCAACATCTTTGTTATAGCCAAGCTTGCTCAAGGTCAAGGTCACACTTAGGGTCAAAGGTCATGTTTTTATATCCCCAATTCCTTGAAACCTTTGGATAAATGTTAATCTTGTAGAGAGAGTGTTGCATTTTGGTTAAGTCCTATGTTTAGGTCCACTTTTTCTGTCGCCCTTTCGGAGAAAAGGCGGAACATAAGGATTCACTTTGTTCGTCAGACCGTCACAGAAATTTAACGGTGGCTATAACTTTGCCATTTCTTAAGATTTCTTTATCAAACTTTGTGACAAAAGCGTTGTGATGCCGCCAAATTTTGTAGGTCAAGGTAATATTTGACAGAGTTATGCCCCTTTTAGTACTTAGATTTTGTCATGAAATTACTGGTAAGAGGGCAACACAAGTGTTCTACTTTACACCCATCTAGTCTCTTGAAGTTATTGCTTTGAAAGTTTTGGTTCAGGATGATTGTCTGCCTTCTGACCATTGTCCACATTTTCTTCAAACAACTTTTTATGGCAATGTATGCCACTATTGAAGTAGCCAGATTTTGGAGATGCTTGAAGGTGCGAATTCTAGGAAATATCTTTTAAAACTGTACATCACCTAAAAGACCATTAGCCATAGACGGCATCACAAATCAGTGCAAGATTATTACACAATTGAATAAAAAAGTACTGCAATAACTATTTTAGTTCATTTACCCAAAAATGCTATTATTCCATTGATTCATGCGGTTGTCAATTAGATGGCGAGTCATACAGTCTGCACGGTCATGAAATTATTATGACAATTGTATGATTACAATCGGCAGGTGCAAAAATAACTGTGTGCATGTAAAATGAAAACATTACTCAGATTAAGGATGCCAATATCATATTTGAGGCAAGAAACATGAAATAACAAAAAACATGAATTTTATATTGTGTAAAGAGATCCAGCAGAATTGATGCAGTATCTGTAGACTGATGTCAGATGGCAGTGTTGTTATTAAGGAGCTACATCTTATCATTGAAAAATAGATCTAATATACACTGTACCTTCTTCACAGATAGGTTACAGGTGCACTTTTCCCTATACATGGAAACAAATACTTGGCAGCAATTCTTATGTCGCGGCAATATTTAATGACCTCTTGTGAGCGAGTTGGATGTCTTTCCAAATAAACACTCATGAAGATAAGGAAGGCCGACAACCATTGTTTGATATTTAACCTAAATGATCCCTATTTTTTGGGACACTATAAACTTCCCATTCTTAAACACCAGTTCCCCAGGATGTCCATTTTCAGCAAAATCCTGCATTTCACTGGCAGACTTGAGGAGCAAGGACAGACCAATGAATTTGCCCTCCCATATCTGTTCCTTTATTTTATGAGGCACCACCAACCCAACAGAATCGTACACACTTATGGTTGCTGATGTATTACCCTGGGGCGACTTATTGGACGAGTGCATCCTGTCATACAAATCTTCACTCGAATCTGTTTCATCGAAATAGTGTGTACCTGCCATATTGGGTGGGGGTGGAAACACGATATGGTCGTTACCTTCACCCGAATCCTGACTGCATTAGCCTGTGCTGCATGGCGTGCACGTTTGGCCCCTAGCTGAACATTTCCTTTTTGGAGGCATGATTGTCGATTCACGTCGATTCGATTTGCCGTCTATTTTCCTTCTTCTTATTGAAATTACAAAAAAACGGAAACAGAACTGAAGTAACTGTATGGTTACACTAAAACCCGTACCGTACCGTAGCAGACGAACCAAGATAGATCACACAGACTCAGCTTACCCTACAGGTGGAAGATTCATTTAAATGGGACATTTGTTACATTTCAGAAACCTTCTCTCCACAGAGCTGCTGTTACACACTAAAATGTTAAAATGAAAGGTTACCTAATCATATAATGAACTTAAAGTGATACACCAAGAGAAACATAAACAATTTATACATTTTTATTACATGCGCAGTTTAAAAAAACACGATTTTACAAGCAAATACCTTGTGATGTTACAGGTCAAGGCAAACTGTCTGGTAAAGAGTGAAAGTGAATGTAATTTTTATGGGGATATTATTTATGTCTCCCACATAGTGGTAGGGAGACAGACTGATTTGATGCTGTCTGTCCATCAGTCTGTCTGTATGTCACAAAGGTTTGTCCATACAACTCCTACATACCTAGATGGATTTTACTGAAACTTAAAAGCATTTGGTACCAAACGTAGCTGTGCATATCATTTGCATTTTCCGGTTCAATGATTCTTGGCGGAGTTATTGTCCTTTTTCATAAATCATAACCCAAATTTGTCAGAGCAACTCCTCTTACACAATTAGACGGGTTTCAACCAAACTTCACATGAATGATCAGTGCCATGCATAGTTATGCATATCGTCGGCATTTTCCGGTTAAGCAATTGTTGGCGAATTTTTTTTAGGCCATATGAAAATAATCTGTGTTTCGAATTATTTGTAATTCATGTCGCACATTACCTGTCTATCCTACAGTGTTAAGTGGTGGGAGACATATGTTTTTTGTGTTTGAAAAATAACCTCTATTTTCTAGACAGTCTGGTTATTACTCAATTTTTGAAGTTGTTCAGTAAATAGAAGATAGTAAATTGTTGTATTTCAACTAGTACAATTGAAAAGGTCACTTACAGGCCTCAAACTGCTGCAGTATTATGGAGCCATTTCACAACACACCTTGTCGTCATCCCTGTCCATTGGTGGACACCTAGTGCATATGCACCAACTTGAATGTTGAAAGTCATTTGGTCAAGGTGGTTGTAGTGAACCTTGCTGCAGTTTGGACAGAATAGCAGTAACATCCAGTATTACAGCAGGCAGTATTGCTGCCACTTCTTTCAGCATTAATTTTGACTTGTCCTCTGTCATACTGTATCATTGCCTGAAACATTAGACAAAAGATATGGATTCTTGTAGAAATAAAACAAATATCTATTAATCCTTTGCATTCTGTTCTTGTCAGGGTTGGACATGGCTTTTCCTCTGTTACTCAGGATTTGGGAGAGGAGCTACCGCAGGACCGCTTCCTGCTCAAGCCACTGAAAGAGATGGCTGGTGCGGTCCAGGCCCATCTCCCCATACCCAACCAGACTGCCAGATCCCCAGAGGCTAATCATCAACTCCCAGTCAGATTCGGACAGGGATTAGATGCATTTAGGATGCACCCCTACAGTTGTGCATACCCAGTCCCGGCTTAACTGATCCACTTCTGCATGGGATAGGAAATGTTCTGGGTTGCATAAGGATGTGACTGCCACTACAAAGTTAACCAGGTCACCCCTTGGGGGTGACCCAATCAAAGCCTCCACAGTGACCAAAGGGGCATTGGGGGGGGGAGAGGCAGCCTCCGGAGAAGATCCAGGTGGAAATGGCAGTTCACCACTTCCCCGAGAGTAGTCGTTTTCCTTGCAGCCGCCAACAGTGTGGAGCCCAATCACAAGGTGTTGCCCTCTCCACTGAGCCCACTGCTGCGCCTACACAGGGCCTCCCTCTCCCTGCAGTAGCTACCAATGTGTGACCTGGGGGAGGCCTCTCTGCCACCCCCAAGGGCACAACTGTCCCTGACCCAGCTGTGGGCAATCTGCCAAGAATTCCAGCATGAAAACTACTGGCGTCTGCCAGACTTAGCAAGTTGATGGCTGCCACCAGACAGCGCCAGTCGCCCAGGGCCGAGAACCCACTTCTGACACCAATATAGCAATTATGCTACAATGGCTACATACATAAACATATTACCTTCAATGAAAAGGCAGCAAATGATGAGCTATGAATAAACACGTCCGTACATCAGCAAAGGTTCAAGGTTCTCGGTCAAACATGTTCACATCCGCTCCAGGTCCTGGATGTGTTAGGTTATTGAGGCTCCAGACTGCTAAATTTACTACACCTATGGAAGGATTGTACCTTATCCTATTCTTTTCAATAGATTTGTAAAAGAATAGAGGCTCCCTTTACTTCCATATTCTGCGCACTACCTGTAAGTGCTACAATTTGGTTCATGTTTAACAAACCAGTTTAAGTATTCTGGACTGTTTTTATCCTTCCACGTCTCACCCTTGGAACAGCTAGGGACACATGTGATGGTAGTCTAAGACTTCTCCAGTATCAACAGAGAATACTCTAACAACTCTATATTTAAATGATTTTCTGAGGTGCAACCATGAGCCATAAACTGTAACACTTTTGATTTCATTTGATTCAGCACTTTTAAAGTCCCTACGTCAGTTTGCAACATGGGGAGGGACTCTTGGCTAAGTTTATTCAATGTCTTTGTGTGTTTACTGTAGCTGACACTTTCCAGTAGTGATGGTATATCTAAAGCTGCACATAATTTAGATGCAGCATCTCTTCCTTTCCCCATCTGACACATTCCAAGAACAAGGATCCTGCTAACTTCTGGAGTTTTTCTGTCTTTTAACATTTGAGATGTGTACATTTCCAGTTGATTAACTTGTTCATGTTACTTGTTCTAGTAACATGCAGATATTTAGTCTTATTCTGACCAAGCTGTACTAGGGCACATGGCTGCCAGGTTTCGCACCATTTCCTCATATTTCATTAAGGCTGGTGTTTCATCAGGACATAGTGTAGAGTAAATTGCAACGTAACGCAAGAATGCAGACGTCCATGATTCAATGCAAATCAACTTTTGCCTTTGTTGGATTGAATGGGGTTTACATTGATGTAGGATTACTTGACATATTCTCAGTATGTGAAACTAGAAGAGCAAAATCTATATATATTCATTACATGAGATTTTCTTTTTCTTGTGGTAGCACTTTGGAAGCACCTCTTACGCGACGAAACAGTAATGCAGACATGTAAGACACCGTCAAAGATTTTAATAGCACTCCAATAGTTTTTCATACATTCATATATACAGTGTTATCTACTTAAAATCATAATACATTGATATCTACTTGAAATGAATGAATGTTATTTGAATCAGCCCTAGCTACCATTAAATGATGACAAGAAATGTTCTTTTCCGTTGCTTATCATAACCAATCTAATTCACGTGTAATTGCACATACAATGAGTGGTTCATTTGCATACATAAAAAGAAAAATACGGAGTACGATATAAACGTATATTTTTACATTAAACAAAGAAGGGAAAAAATCGGGCAAAAAAAAAACTGTTTGTTATATCTGAAGTTACGTTATATCCGGAGTCGATATATACGGAGTTTACTGTACTTGAAAAATAAAATTAAAGTAAATTTGAAAAATCACCTCATACATAAAGTCACTTGAAATTTGAAGTCTTAATAACTTTAAAAGCTGATTATGCCGGTAGTTAAACACATGTTGAGGAAAGATAATATTACGACTTGGCAGAAAAAAGTGTAAATCATTTTTCCTAGATCGTATATATAGAATTTAATGATCTTTTAAAGTCTCTTTTCAAAATATCTCAGTAATATGTACACTAGTCTGTGAAATTTTAAGTCAAATTTGAAATATGCCTCCGCCGGTATTGTCTGCCTGGAAGTACTTCAAACGGTTCAAAACGAAGTCAAAGATAGTCCATTGATCTTATTATATGTTGATCATTTGAATGATGGCTTTCTGTGTACTCTCTTGAAAGAAGAACCGAGTTCTCAAATATCAAATTTGGTAAGTGTTGCAATCCCTACACTAGGCCAATGTTGATGGAACTTGGCAGGGATGTTCCTTGCATGAAGCATTACCAAAATTGTTCAAAGAATACATTTCCGTGGAGAACTCTGGTTGCTATGGCAACAAATAGATAAGAACTTTTAAAATCTTCTCTTCTGTAACCACAAGGTCAAGAACTTAGATATGTAGCATTGCCTAGTGGGCCCCTGGGTCAAAATTGACCCCACCTGGGATGTCACTTGATTTTATATAGGCTGATATAGGAAAAACTTTAAAAATCTTCTCTGAAAGTGCATGGCCTAAACAGAAATTTGTCGATTTCCACCTCTCCTCCAATGATTCTTTTCTTTGTTTTTGGATGGAAATGTTACTTCAACAGCAGCTGCTTACAAATGTAGCTATCCCAGTTCACTGCCATAGCTCCATAAGCTGTGCCACTGGCAATCGAACAGTACAGTAGCAACTGCTTGTCAAGAATGGATTTGATAAATACCATACTATACTTGGGGGTTTTTGGGTGGTCAAATTTTTGCTGTTTTTTTCCCAAAATATGGTGGGTTTTTAATACCCCCAAAATGAAGTTTAAGTGGGTATATACCAGTCACCCGGTGGTTTGTCGGGGGTCAGGCGGTCGGTCCGTTGCATTTTCCTAGTCTGGGGCATAAGAACTAAGAAAGACCATAAAAGACTCTTCGTTGTAAATAAGCATCAATGATTTACATAGTAGTCCAGACTTAACAAAGGCAAAGTGCTATTCAATGGGATCCTGGTTAAATTTCTCAGTCCACCCCCATTAACAAGCAGTACCTGACTTAACTGATTTTGTAGAAATTTCAAGGCCTTCACATGTCTGGTAGCTCAACAGCATATCACTTTTTCAGTCTTTGAAAAAAAAAATCATTTTTTTTGCTCAGCAAGAATAAAAGGCTTTTATATTATAATTTCTTTTTCTGCAGGCTTTTTCCAGGTTCCTAGAATTGAAGCAGTCAAAAACTTATCCATATGCCTGATAAACTTGAGTGTTTCTTGAACTTGTTAGCCATACTAATTCTAAAGCATCTGCAACAGCTGATGACAGAACTTGTGCTGCAAGCTTCACTTTCATCTTTCCAAATGATGTTATATCCAAACGATGTTATATCAGTGTGTTTTTATGTAAGTTTATTACATAAACTGTACAAGCCAGAGCAGTGCTCTTTGTACAGGTCAACAATTTGCATCCATGATATGTCATAATCCATTTTTCCACATTTTTCTAGTTTTTTTTTACGGGAGAAGAATTTTGAAACGCAGTTTCTTGTTGTTTTTATTAAAGTGTGAGGCATCACTACAAAGTTGGCCTATCTAGCTGAAGGAGAAGATATGCTTTGGCCTCTAAATAACACTCTTCATTTCCTCACCATCTAAACCTTCTGTTTGGAGAGGCTCCGTCTCTGGTAATAAAAAGCACTTCAAGTCTGACATAAATCTCAAGGATCTAAGTTATTTTGGATTAAGTCTAAATATAATAATATAATATAAAATATAATTATGTACCTAAATTATATATAAATATATATAAATTATATAATAATTATGTAAAACAACAAAGAAAAAAAAATTATGTACCTTGCAAGATGGTGAAAACTTTCCTTATTCTGTTGGAGGTCTGGTTGTGTTGTTGGAAACTTGATGTGTCTGTTGATTATCTGATGGCAACTCAGAGCATCTAACACCTGGTTAATAATTCTCGAAACACTTGACTGTGCAATATTATGCAAGTCTCCAGTATTCAGCTGGATATTGCCAGTTGCCAGGTAATGCAAGGTGACCAGAGCTTTGTATACACTGGGAAAACTATTTGGCCTCAGCATAATGTCCACTTCATTTGTTATGCACTGAAGAGCCCCATGGTTCACTCTGTTCCTTTCTTGCAGTTCATTGTTGGTAAACTGGTTTATATCCAGTCTGTCTCTGAAGTTTCTTGCTATTTCTTCAAGGATAATTAACACATTTACATGTACATACAAAGAGAAAGTTTGAATACTTGTTTGCATCATTACCCCCATCTGTAGGCAAGAGAAGGTAACTCTGTCAATGACTTTTGTTTAAATTAAGGCCCTTTATCGACTTAGAATCTCGGTTAAGCTATTCGTACCAATCCACTTTTTGACTAAACTATTTGACTTATTACTTTGAAATTTGGAATACATGACTGTTAACCATCATGATCCCCAAATATAGGCAGGAGAAGGTAACTCTGTCAAGGATTTCATTTGAAATATGGCCCTTTTCGACTTAGAAACTCAGTTATAATTTTCATTCTTGTCCACTTGTTTAAGTAACCATTTGAGATATTACTTTGAAAGTTAGAACACTAAGTCTTGTGTACCATTATGACACCTATCTGTAAGCAAAAGAAGATAACTCTGTGAAAATGATTCTTGATATTTTGTACTTGGAAATTCCTAGTTAAAGTCTTGTGTGCATCTGGCATTGTCGTATGTACATGTATTATATCATTAAACATTTGAAGTATTAATTTAAAACTTTGCTGTAGTATTCAGGGATATCAAACAATTAAGTTTGATAACTATTGACTTAATTAATATCTTGGTACTTGTGGCCTTTGTTTGAACAGATCCTTGGTTTTTTGTGTCGCCCTTTCGGAGAAAAGGCGATACATAGGGATCGCTTTGTCCGTCCGTCCGTCGGTCCGAGCCCGCATATGGGCATATATTGGGTACTATATCATTCATTCCGTCAGGT
>JAUMHA010177050.1:5432-16461 GCA_032359765.1 Saxidomus gigantea
TACAGTGTACACTCTCCACAATTAACACATCGAACAGTGTACACTCTCCACAATTAACACATTGTACAGTGTAAATTCTCCATACAGTGTACATGCTTCAAATGTACTGTATTCACAGCATACCCTGTTTTGTTTTTAAATCACTCTGTGTTGCATACTTTTCAACATAAAAATGAATAAAAGACTTTTCACTAAAAGTATATCTGAACACAAAGTGAATAGTTCTAGTTATTTTCCGGGAGTTATAGTGTACAAAAACCATCAATTACACTTGGATGTGTGCTGGCATATGTGAAGGCATCACAGACACTAAAAAATCACTTGCACCAATATAACTGTTTTATATCTATACATCTATGAGCACATACAGCTTTCCAGCATAAACTTTTTAAGTTTAAAGAAATATATTCCAAACTCTTCACTCCCAATATATTTTCAGTCTTCTTTCCACCTTTTAATCTCCATTTATAAATAATCTTTAACAACTTTCACAGGTTTATCACTGGTTTATCAGATAATCTGTAACTTATTTTTATCAGATAAACACGGCATCATTGGATATCTGACTACGTCCTTTCATTGGTTGTTGACCAATAGGGGGTACGGGGCTAGAAATGCCCTCTGACCAATCAGAATGTGCAGAATGTGGTGATGAGCTTGACCAGTGACCTGGGGAGTCTGGAGACGGTGTAAGTATATTTTCTGGCAGAGCAGCAAGGCCCTGTGGTGGGGTGGCATCTGATCCAAGGTAACTGTGTTGTGATGGTGGGGTGGGGTACTGTGGAATATGCTGAATCTGCATCGGTGTTGAACCTTTCTGCCGATGATTATCGTACATTATAGTGTATGGCTGCAAGTTATGGTGGGTATTGTCCATATGGTTCTGTTGTTGCTGTTCAAAGGGGAAATTGTCAATATGATAATGATGGGGACTCTTTTGTGGACGATTTCGTTGTGCTTGGTTTTGCATAGCAAGATAATGAGGTGGCGAAGTGGGGAGCATTTTTCCCTTCAACGGGGAGAGTTTACCATCCATGCTTAATGGGCTGTTGTGAGATGGGTTACTGGAAGGGGGTGTTGGGATAGATGACGTTGCCAACGGTGACTGTGACATAGGATGCTGTGGCTGGCTTTGTAACCAGTCAGTTGACGACATCAATTCCATGTTCCGACAATGCTCCATCACAGAGTCATTTTTGTAATGATTTGACATAACACAGTGGTCGTCCATTTGATTTGGCATTTGCGCACAACTACCATTAATGTCTTCTATTCCGTTCATTTGTGAATGCACTATACCCATCATGTTACCACAAACATTGTCATAAGTTGGTGGGGTCATATCCCTAGGTGATTCAACTCCTGGAGAACCTTCACTGCCTTGAGTACGGTTACTTCTAGCTTTTTGCTTTTTACTCCTACTCTTTTTGGCTGTTGTTTTAGTTTCATCAGGGGAATATGATAAATGATCTTTGTGCAGCTGTCCATTGTTTTTATTTCTCCTTTGTTTACTCTTACCCTTATGGGGATGCATAAATGCATGAAGTCCATTGGGTGAAGTTGGAAGTCCATTATGCAATGACAAAGCAGTTGGTGATGTAACGCGATACTCGTCCAACAAGTTAAGAATATCATGGTGCATTCGTTCTGCGGCAATGTCACGAGGTAGACGATCCATTTGGTCTGTGATTTCACGATTAGCGTAGTGGTCAAGCAAAATCTTAGCCGTCTCATAGCTTCCCTCCTTAGCAGCAAGGAATAATGGAGTTTCGTCCTGCAAAGTAAAGTTACAATATACATTTCATATCACCAACTTCTTCCAGTGACATTGTTTTTTTTTCAATCAGTTTAATTTCAGCATTTTGTGCAAATTCAATTCAGAAAAATTTTTGTTTATAAATATATTAAATGCCTCCTCAAAATTGATGATGAAAATGAGCTTATTCCATTTTGTCTCAAAACAAAACTCCTCTAATATTGACAGTTATACAACCTTTTTTACATTTTGTAAAATAACAATATTATAGGAACTATTCTACTGAAACCGCTTAAAAACAAATTAGAAAAGCGTTTTAACAAGTGCTTTGACAAATCTGAAATGCACTATTGGGTGTTTAAAGCAAGTGGCTTCTTAATTAAGGTGACGACATACAAATCATGTCCCACTTTAATCTGTCAACTCGCCAAACAGAGATATAAAGCTGACAAACTCAAAACTCCGAACGTTTAAATATACACCGCGACTTACCTTTTGGTCCTGGGCATCTCTGTTAGCTCCGTGTTGTACCAGGACAAGAGTTGCCTCGGCATTGTTCACAGCCGCTGCCCAGTGCAATGCTGTTTTTCCATACTCATCCATGTCATTTATATTAGCTTCGGCATTTATCAGTTCCTCCACCATACCTTCTATAGCAAGTCGTGCAGCAAGAATCATAGGTGTTGTGCCATCATGTGTTCTTGCATTCAAATTTGTTGAACGGTTTCTTAACAAAATCTGAAAAGTTTAAAGATTTGATATAACTCAACCTTGTTATTCAGTCAGAAGCACATTGAAATGAATACCTGAATCAACAGTTAACAGAATATGATAATATGGATATGAAAAAGCAAACAGTAATTTTCTTGACATCATTACATGTACATTTAATATCATATTTCTTAATTTTTACAAGTTACTTGTTGAAATACTCACAGCTGGACTATTTTAGTTTCTTTGTAATTAATAAAATCTTTCTGAAAAGTGGCACATTTTCATTATCAAAGTGACATGTAAGTTCTCACCTGGAATACTCCTTGAGCATCTGAGGCTACAGCAGTATGGAGGGGAGTTCTCCCCCCTGAATCTTGTGTATTTGGATTGGCTCCCGCATCAAGTAAGGCTTTGGCAGCATCAGCACGTGCATATCTTGCAGCCAAGTGGAGAGAAGTTTCACCGGTTCTATCTGTTTGAGCATCTATTGCCGCTCCTTGCATTAACAAACTGCGTATAATCTCGGGGGAATTTTCACCGGATTCCTCGCTGTCACCCGAGGTTGTGGTACCTGAACCACTGCTCTCATTGTCCCCCGTATCAAGACCCATTCCCCTAATGGAAGCCAACATGAGAGGTGTGAATCCATCAGGACCTCTGACATCTACATCTTTAGAGTCCAGTTCATCTCCAGTGGGTGGGGTAAGGGCCATTATGGAAGAATTATTTGGAATAGTTGATTCTAGGTGTTCAGTTGTTCTTGGTACATTAGCGGCCTCCAGATGCTGTGTGGTCCACTGCCTTGTGTCACAAGGATCTGTTGTGGATTCTCCAACTTGTTCAATCTAAAAGAAGCAAAATACAACTTTCAATATGACCAGGCACAATGTATGCTTCTCTGCAGACTGGATTTATGAAACACAAATATAGTAACAAGCTGATTTAGTCATTCCTCTTTTATTTAACACTTACAGGACATGTAAAAGTTACTTGCTAGTAGATCAAATTGTATTTATAATTCAAAGTGAACATAAGACATATGGCAAACTATTTTTAACATGATTTGAGCAAGAAAACCTCATTATTCTGCTTGCTGATATTTAAAAACTGAACTGTGACGATTCCTGGCTTTAACAGTGATAATTCTATTTTAAGCATCGAAATTTGAGCATTTCTGATTGGATTAATAAAAATATATCATGAATTACCTTAATTCTCTTTGCTGGATGGTGCATGTCCCAATCTTCTAGTGTATTATTGTCATTGTTGTCAACTTTATCCATTGACCCCTTACCAATATGTCTGAAAATTATTATTTTAATACATTAGCCAATATTTTCTCATCAATATGTTAGCAAGCAGTCTTGATAATATTCTTGGCTTTGCCGTGAAGTCATACTGACCAGTTAACCAATCTGATTATTAGGTCGCCTTCATTTCTTTATTCGATAAAAGGTGAAACCTCGGTCTTTACTGTAGACTCATATACAAGTTTAAATTGATCTCAAACGAAACAAAAAGCTATATAAAGTTATATAAAAGTCTTGAATAATCCCTGAATCTACTATTCCTGAGTATTTAGTAAAAATTACAGAACTGCCAACATCTTCACATTTACAGGAAGTTGCATCTAAAAACCTAAATCACAAACTATTATTATATCGAATGTAAAATCTAGCATAACTGTAGATATATTGACTGGTTTGACTTACTTCATTTCTTCACCACCATCAGGTCCATGACGTTTGGCCGTCCTTGCTGTAGCCCCTGCATCGCTTCCTCGACTGAAGAAACCTTCAGGAAACCAGGTAATGCCACGTGCTCGTTTACGACCAATCATGACAACAATGACTAACGACAGGATCAAGACCATGCCAACACCAATAAATACATACATGAGAGTTGGAGCTTTCGATGGAGTAGTCTTAGGTTCAATCTCATCTCCCTCAGCTGAAATATACATAAATCTCTTCAATGAAGTCTTGTAATATAAATGTAGCCATTTTTTACAAATCACATGATATAAACTAAGTTCACAGTTAACAATACATTCATCTTGGAATGTCAAATGATTTTTCATCTTCAGATGCCAAGTTTAAAGCTTTAACTTCGACAATACGATCGGATGCAAATTAAATATTTACCGCTAACGATTGGTAACGGTGTGACCCATCCAGTCTGTATGGCTGCAATGACAAACTTGGCGGCCGACTGGCTACTGTCAAAACATTCATGGAAACCATCATCAAGACACGGTTGAATGTCTATTAGCAAATGAATGATTGTCCTGTAAATAAAAAGAAACCATGTTAACTATTCTTAACATTTTATTTATCCATATGACCATCAAGTTAAATCTTCAACAAGAGCATCGGTTGGATGTTCTCCGAAGACGGAATTTTTGGTTGAACAGCACACAAGTTCTGTTCTTGTAAATGAAAACTTTACAAGTTTTAATTCATTTTCATAAAAATTGAAACTGTTGACAAGCAAAGTTTAACATAATAAAGGGACATAATTCAATTAGAAACTTAAATGTAATTCATCAATTTTGTCTATTAAACACATGCCTAATTTATGACCTTGGAAGTTCTTTTTTAGCATCTAAGCAAAATATTACCATTTTAAAAAGAATGATAATATTAATTTGTATATCGGAATGCAAAATGTAAAAATAGTGATATTTACCCATCAGGGGTCAGTCCTTTAGGTGTTGTTCTGTCTACATTACTCAGAGCACGTCGACCTCGTTGCTTAGAATCATTTTTATCTTCATAATATGGGTAAACCATATTTTCTCCGTGCTTATCCAATTTAATATACAGTACTGCTCTAAGAAGATTTCCAAGTTTTCTTAAAAACTCTTTGGACATGTTGAGGAAATGATCAGGATCGACGCCAACAACAATTACGAGTGTTCCCAGCGCAAGCTTCTCTTCCTCATGGTTACAGTCGAGACCGTCCCAGGTACACGCGGCAGTGTCACAACCTTGGTTACAGACACCATTGGCATAAACAAGACTGCAGTAAGTGTCATAATGTGGATTACACGCACCAAGCGAGCGGACGCAGTCAAACCCGTCGTACAAACATTCTTCAGTGTCACACTGTGGGTCGCACTTGCTGTCGTTGAATACATTATAGCACAGAACGCCATCACGTGGTTTATTACAGTTCTTCCATGGTCCAGACTCAATGGAACAGTCGTAGCCATCGTAGTCGCATGTTGGTATATTACACTCAGGCTACAAAATGACATAAACCATAAACATTTCTGCAAATCTAAACATCTTTTTAAGGCAATATAAAATCAGCTGTTGTATCACTCTATGTTTAATCCTGCTAAATTTCTTAAATAGACTTGTCCGTCCCTCAAACTGGACAGAACCACTGACTGCTTAAAGGGGAGCAGAAAGAACAATTTACTGACAAAGTGGCGAACAGTGAAGATCACTGTGATAAATTGTATCTTCCTATGTCATACAGTACTATATCTTAAGGACCACAATGGAAATAAGAGTTTGTTTTAGCTCTTTTTTGTGTTATCCTTAACATATAATCTTGATTGACATGGCTATATTAATTCATACATGTTTGTTTATTGTTTTATTGTATGTTTTAATTATAAGTTGCCATGTAAATTGTACATTTTATGTTAAAATAAATCTATCTATCTACAGTCTGCACTTGTCTCAAAAGCTGGATCAATTGCCACTAGCAGAGTAAAAGACCTTTTCATATGACGGACAGCGCGTCTACTTTGCAACAGTCTACATACCAATAATTAACGCAGCTAGACTTTCCCAAATGTCTTCCCCATTGAATAAATCATACACTGACTTGTTTTTCACAACTGAGCAGATACTAATCCAAGATAACAATACCAATCCCAGCAGAATTATTCCCCTTGTTATATTCCCAAAGTCATAATTATGTAATTCATGTGTGTGTACATTTCAGACAGACAGTATAAACAGGTACGCGACTTACATCACATTTTCCATTGCCGGCTTTGAGCTCACACTTGTTTGCGAGACACTCTGGAGGAACGTATGGCCGTGTTGGAGTGACCTTAGTAGGTTTACCAATGCCTGCCGTCACAGCAAGGTCCATGAACTCGCAGTGTACACCCGTGTAATACAGTGGACACAGACACTCGTAATAACCTGTGTGAAACAAACATTCAAGTAAAATTCTTTCCTATTTTAAAGGATGTAATCCAAACTTTATTTCAGATTTCAGATGCATAACTATAACAAGCAAACACTACTCACAATGTTAGTGCAAATGCACTCATTGACAACCAAATGCAAAACACAACATTAATAAACTGTTTACAGAAAAATTGATCTATATAAACACTGAAAAAATACATGCTTTGTCTATAAATTGTAAGATATATATGCCTTACTTAAACAGCCATCTGCATTAAGTAGAATGTTATGTATACCCAACACTAAGCCATGTCTTTAAGCTGCCAAGCCTAGCTGTATACATTTTAACTACTAGAAGGGGAGTAAGTAGGTAACTAACCTTGGTTATCAAGACACTGTCCATTATTCTTGCAGGGGTTTGAAGCACATTCATTAACATTTTCATTACACGTTGCTCCTGCCCAGCCAGATGGACATTTACACTTGAATGTGTTGCCGATAACTTCACACTTTCCGCCATTGTTGCAAACGACTTCATCACATACTGTGGCAATTTTCTCGCAGAACGTCCCAGTAAAATCCTATAATACATAAGTTATACCTGTTATTAAAGACCTGATCTAACAAATTCCAATTATGATATAATTTCTGTAGATACAACCTCAAAATTTCAGAATTTCTGAAATTATAATTTCATAATTATATATTAATGTAAGTTAATTTGAATATTTAAGAGCATTTTCCAAACAGCGCAAGTTTATTACACAATATCTTATCTTCTATATTAGAAAAATAAGCGCTATAAACTTAGGTCCACACCTCATGTTCAAACAATCCAACTATAAATTTAGCAAAGATACAGGTAATATGCAACAGAAATAAAAACACAGTGCTCTGGTACCTTAGGACATCTGCAGGTTGGTCCCGTTTCTCCGTTCATACATGTACCATAGTTCTGGCATGGACTGTTTTCACAGAAGTTGATACGTGTCATACAGTGACGTCCTACAAGCATGACGTGAACAAATTAGCCCAACAAATACATAGCGCTACAAACTGATGAAGACAAGTCGAAAACGATGGTTTAAAAATAACATTATTGCCGAGTAATCAGTAAATCCTGAAAGTAACGGACAACTGATCTATCAGGCATAGTGCAATCTGTTTTAACCGTCATGGTCCCATACAATTGCCGGATATGTGTCAATGTTCTGTACTTAGTATGTTTTGCCATTATAGAGCTGTGTGTATTTAGTTTTTGTATATTCCTTTCTCTTGTTAACACATGAACATTTAACACAATTTACATTGCGAAAGTCCTTGATCTATTTAAACTGGATATTTCTGAAGGTAAGCCATTGTGTTAAATTGTTATCGTTAAAAGAGCGGTGAAACCTACCTGTGTATCCTGGTTTGCAGTGACATCTATAATCATTGAGAAGTTGCTCACAGCTGAGCTTACCCAGGGGATTACATGGGTTAGACAGGCACTCATTGACATCACCCTCACATCTCTGACCTACATAGCCTGCGGGACACTGGCATTCAAACTTGCCAACCTTGTCAATACATGTTCCATCATGATGGCATGCCCCCTTAAAACAGTCATCATGGTTGATATCACAGAGATAGCCAGACGTTCCTGGGGGGCAAGAGCAGACAAATTTCCCAATCAAGTCATGACATGTGCCACCATTAGCACATGGTTGCTGTGCACAATCATTGATGTTGATTTCACAGTTACGTCCCATAAAACCTAAACTGCAAGCACACTCATAGTCGTTGCCTTGGTTATGACATGTGCCCCCGTTCTGGCATGGCATGGACTCACAATGATTGTTGCGGTTTTCACAATAACTACCGTGGTAACCTTCAGCACACACGCAACGATGTGTCCCAGCTTCATCATAGCAAGTTCCACCGTTCTTACACAGACCCGAGATAGATGCATCTATAAATAAAACAGTATCAGAAGTTACGATCAGCTACCAATAGTGAGTCTCCGGGATACTGCCAATGCTCATTAACAGGCAATGTTCACATCACTTTTATTCTGCTATTTCACGGTGATACACTTACTCACATAATTAAAAGACACCTGACTTAAGAAGGTAAACTGTTATAACATGTAGCAACAACTAAAGATTCACTATTTTATATATAATTTAACTTCCAACAAATGCTTCCATATTTATCGTCTATAGAGACATCCTAGAAATGGTCATCAGTCAGTACTTTCCTGCAAGTGCAAGATTAGAGTAAAATTCAAATCTTCCTTAACAAACTGTAAGCATTTAAAGAATGTGAGAGATTTTCTCTATACATGAGTCATGCTGTAGTGGAGATGTATGTAAGAATATTTTCATGGCGCATACAGTGCAACCTCAGAGCATCACTCTTGGAAACACAGAAATGTGTTTGTCGCAGAAAGGTATTGTTCTGGAGAGGTCGATTCCTTATATAACTGAAGCAACAGGAAAGAAAATGTGTGTCTTTTTAGGGAGGTTGTTGCTCTAGGGAGGTGTCATTCTGGGAGGTCTGACTGTACTTACTTCTGAGCTGAGCAGCCACTGAACAAGTCACCATTCTCACATCACACACTGTACCAGTATAGTCAGGCCTACAGTCACACCTGTATTTATTGGCAACTTGAGAACATGTTCCACCATTCAAACAGATATTGGTACTGCAGTAATCAACAAAGCCCTGAAAAACAAAAATATTTAACTGAAATCTAATAGAATAAATCAAACACAGCAGTATTTTTGTGCATCTGAAGTTTAAGCCAATCAATTAAATTCAGTTTTATATAAAAACATTTGATTCAGGCAAAGTTCGATGTCTGTGGACTGACACTGGTAATTTTTTACTAATCAGTTAAACTGAACAAGACAGAGAACACCAGAGACTCATACCTCGCAATTTGGGCCCTGGAATCCAATAGGGCACTGGCAATAATGCTGTCCATTTGGTCTGTTTATACACGTAGCACCATTCATACACTGATTCTCCTCACACGGGTTTATGTGTATTTCACAGTTACGTCCCTTGTAACCGGATTGACAGTCACAATCGTAGGAGTTTATGCGGTCGATACAATGGCCATCATTTAGACACGAACTGTCAAATAATAAGATAGAATTCCATAATGATTCTAGCATATTGGTGTACTGTAAACATACTTTTATTAGCAAGGTATGAACTACCGAAACTTAACTTCTATTTGGCATAAATCTATAATTATTAGCTACTAGCTGACATATTATCAGACAGAGAGAATAAACACAAGTAAAAAGAAATACAGTAAAAATCTTTCATTATTAATTGTTTTGAATGAATTACTGAGCGCCATTAAAAACCATTGAAGGATTGAACTAATCTGTTTAAAACCTTTTGGGACATTGTCGAAACAGTTCAGTAAATTCCGCTGATTTCCAAACATTTTTGTATCATAATACGTCACTTGGCGTGAAATATATAAGTTAGTCGAAGTTAAAGGCATTAACCATGCCAAATAAAATACGTTTACAGTAATGATTTACACAGCACACATTTTCAGAAACAATCGTCAAATGGATTTTTAATTAAACATTAAAGTTAATCAGTTTTTAGCAATGGTATGGTAGTGTATGGTAGTGTTTCTTATCGCAAATCTTACAACCTACAAGAAGTGGTTTTATTATAGAAATTCTTTATATTGACATAATCTCATAACCGAGAGTTGGAATGCTATCAAGAAGCTCGTACCTGTTAGTACAGTCATCGTCATTGTGCGCGCAGTTGACACCGCTGAAGCCGGGGAGGCATGTACATGTGTACGAGTCAACATAATCCTTGCACTGAGCTCCGTTCTTACATGGCTGAGATAAACACTCGTCAATATCGTACTCACAGTGTGAACCATTGAAACCACGTGGGCATGCGCACATATAATTACCTAAAAACAGATACAGTACATTTGAGTCCCAGTACAGAAACATTGACGAATACATATTTTTCTATTACAACCAGTCATCAAATGACATAAGAATTGAGTGTTATTGATCTACCCGTCACTGGAAAGGTCAATTCTTAAGGGTCATCTGTTTAAATGAATCTTAACTTTCACAACCGACAACAGGACAATAATGAAAAAAAACCCAGATGACTTGCATTAACTTGAATTATTTAAAGGATGTTTTTGAAATACTTCTTACTTTTTATGTAAGGGCATTCCGCAGCAATGTGTTTTTTTGTGCCTAAATTTCAAATTATTTGATCTTTTTGCATTTGAATATAAAAATCAGTAAAATGAAAATCTGAAAATACGCATAATTCACATAGCTCAATCATGCATAGTTTATTATTTCTTGCTAAACACTTGGACGTTTTATGTTATAATCAAGAAAAAACCTCTTTACCCTCT
>JAUMHA010177161.1:0-16459 GCA_032359765.1 Saxidomus gigantea
TAAAAAAACGTCTAGGTATACTAGATGATGCTGATCTTAGCTCTAGGACTTGTGGATCGAAAGACGAATATCATATCATACGTACGATTGACCCCCCCCCCCCCCCTGGCTTGGTCAGCCTGGGGCTTATGATTTAAACAATTTTGTTAGAGGTCTGCTAGGCAATGCTACATGTCTTAACCTTAGGCCTTGTGGTTTATGGGAAGACTATTTGTAAATTGCTTCCTATTTCCTGCCACCAGGGTTCTGTGTTGAATCGAAGTCATTAAACAATTGTATTTCATCTTCATGAGCAACCCTATCAAATCTCATCAACACTGGCCTAGTGGTTGCCTTGATGAAAAATGGGTTTGAATATTGGTCATGTGATGTCGTTGACATTACAAAGAAAATCATCATGAAATTTCGTCAGAATGTTTGTGTGGATCATCAGTCTGTAATTAAAAGCTTGCTCACATTGTCAATTCCGAGGTAAACTTTGTTAGTACTCGTATTTCATAGCCATTCATCACGCATACAGTAAAAAGGAGGTCTTAGGTGAGTGATATAGGTCCATTTTAATCCTCTTGTTTACTTAGTACACAATCGAGACCACAGTTGCACGCTATTCTATACTTTATTATAAAATTACATTACATACTACCCATGCATTCTATTCAATTCTAATCTGCACGATGCTGATCTATATTAATTTATAGTTTGATGAATTATATCCAGTTGTTGCTTAGCTATGGTTTCGGAAAGACGGACAAACCTAAAACGCTGAAACAATATCCCCTAAGCGGCGGATAAAAGAAGAAACGCAAATTTCCCTTTTACCTTAATAAAAAACAATTCAACTCTTAACATTTCCTTTAAGCTGTAGAAGATAAAGTAAAGATTTGAAAATAAAACATTCAAACAAAACATATACAGATTTATAATCCTAGCTGTTTATTTACAAATGCTACTTCTCGCTACAAAAAACTGTGTTATATCCATAAATTTTATGATCCATATATCGATCACCTTGCTGATATAACATTTGACAATTTTTCTTGCGTCGTGCTGTATGTGAAGGAGGAATATAACTTTTGAAAGAGGTATGCTATCTTAAATTAAGTTTCTTTAAAGCTATAATACTACCCAAAATGATCAGAAAAAGTACGATTATGAAAAGTTCTTAAAACATGAAAAATGTTTGGAAAATTAAAAGAAAATAAGTTATGGTCAACCATTTATTTCATTTGCCATGTACATGCAAACATTAATTTATGGCATTTTTCAACTATGTTCAATGAAAAAAACTGTTGTTTATTTTATGATACATGTATTTAGGAATTACTTTCGCAATGCTTGTTTTTACTGATACTTAACCATTGGTGAATGTCTTACATTAAATACCGATTATCATATTGAAGGGTATTATCGCTTAAAAACAATGTTCTATGAAACTAACTACCACCTCTTTTTTAAAAATAAAAACGGTGCTTTGTACCAGTGGTAAATTAAATATTTTACAATCTGCGCTTCATCGGGCATTATAAGATTGTATAATTTTATATCAGTAACATGACATGAAACAGTACACCTGTGTTGAAATAACAATTTACAGCAATGTTCCTAGTGTATGCACTGTATAGTATATCATAAAAGTGATTGATGGACGTTAAAAACGACCAGCCATCGTACAAAGATTTCTTGCACGTTGTGAACAAACATTATTTCAATATCAATAAGCTGAATTTTACCTACATTAAGAAGAAACAAAATTACGACAACGTATACGCGAGACGTCACATACCATAATAAGACGTCAAAACTCACTTCAATGTAATATGGACAGTAAATTGTTGGGGCTTTCAGACCAATGTTTAAAGCGTACAACCGCCATATTTTTCTGCACAGAAACATCTTTTTCGTTCCATAATTTTAAAGAACATTGCAATGTCAACAGGGATTCAAAATGGTTCCATTTTTTATTGTGGTGATACATTAGTAACAAAATTCATATCATGAAAAGAAGATTTTAATACAGTATTTAGCCAGATATGATTAAAAAATAATACAATATAGTTTTGACACTAAAATGAATAATACAACAAAAAAGATGTTTCTGCGCAGAAAAATATGGTGGTTGTAAACTTGCATGACAAAAATGTCAATTTTGTAGTGTTTTAATCGGTTATTTTTTAAAAAATGCAACAAATGTCTAAAGGCCCTTCTTCTCATGACACCGGTCCGGCAAAAAGATTAAGATTAGTTGTAAGATCCGTCCGTCAAATTTTACTTCCAACGACATCTCTAAAACCACTGGGCCAATGTTGATAAAACTTGGCACGAATATACTTTACACAGAGCTCTACCAAAATTGTTAAAAAAATTATATTTCATGCAGAACGCTGATTGCTATGGCAACAAATAGAAAAATCAGTATGAAATAGTCTGCCCTGAAACCAAAAGGCATAATAAAGCTTAGAGATATGACATGTAGCATTGCCTAGTGCATTTCTACCAACGTTGTTCAAATAATGACCCTTGGTTAAACTTTGTCCCGCCCGGGGCGGCACTTGATTTTAAAAGGAAAACCTTACAATGCATAGAGCTAAGCTATTGAGTAAACAGCATTGTCTTAGAAGACCTCTACCAAGTATATTCAAATCAAGCCCCTTGGGTCAATATTGGCCCCGCCATGGGGGTCACTTGTTTTACATAAAAATATATAGGAAAACCTTTAAAGTCTAGAGCTAAGTTATTTCGTGTGTGGACCTCTCCAAAGTTCGAATCATACTCTAGGGTCAATTTTCGCCCCGCCCATGTGGTCACTTGTCTAACATAGACATATAGGAAAATCTTAAAAATTTACTACCCTAAAACCAAAAGGACTATAGCCTAGAGATTAAGTATGTAACAGTGTATAGTAAAGCCAATTAAAGCAGTTCAAATCATGCTGCCAGGGTAAAACTTTACTCTGCCAGGATTATCACATGGTATAGGTAAACTTTAAAAATATTAATATCCAACACCGCAAGACCTAGAGCATATACATTTGATGTGTAACACTGCCATGTAATCCCCTTTTAAATTAATTCAATTTTTGACCGCGAGGGGGCGTCCCTTGTCTTTATATAGAGGTATGCATGTATGACAAACAAGCTTCCAATGATTTTCTAAAGCAGTCAATGACTTACCCACCAACCAGCAATTTCCTTAGGTGAGCGACATAGGGCATTCATGTATGTTTCTCTGGAACAGTAGTTTTAACAAACTTTGATATACAAAGACGCTATCAAAAACTATAGCGCCTGTTAAGCTTACGACACTGAAAGACTCTTCTATAAGGGCGTGAAAGTATAAGTACTGGAAGTCAACAGGAGGGAATGGCAGTTTGTCTCAGCAGCGATATTTCAGCCTATTCCATCCTTGGCCAATGGAGAGATAACGAAAACGAGCAATTGCTTAATCTCATCTATCTTAAGGACTTAAGCAAACAATGAAAACACATATTCAATTTCACAGCACAACAATATACATGTACATAAAACCAATAAAAACGTCACAACTGAATTATAACCCACTGTTGACATAGCAGTTTAAAACAAACAAATGGAAGTAATCCATAAACCTGTAGATAGATGATTTAATATATTACAGTTACAAACGTCATTCATGAATATATTCCAGCAATTCTAAACAATAAAAAATCTAAATAAGGAAAAGCATTATTTTATACTGACTAGTACAAGATCTATGGCAAAACAATTACTTAATTCATATGAAAATAAAAAACTGAAGTAAGTTAAACCTAGGTCGTGAACACTCAAAGGTGAATTTACAACATTCCGACATTCATGATTCGTGTCAAGTCACTGTACAATAATGAGTATGAGAACAGCATGTTTCTTGTAAGGAAAAAGTCCCATAAGAAATAAATCCCATACAAATGAGGTTTAACTTCACAAAAACACGAAAATGGTGCCAACCAATTTGAGTACGAGCGACTGCGTACGAAAACTACTAAACAGTTTAAGGCAGAGTTTACATATGTGCACGTTTATTGTATAAGACATTAAGATAAGTACTATTTATGTTTTGTAAAAGAATTGTTCATATGTAAACACCACAATTGAGCAACTTCTGCCAGAATTTATGTGACGTAATATGAGATAATTTTCTTGCACGAGAACAGAGCCTGTTCTATTATTTCACAATATTTCGGCTGTCAACTTACTGATAAGAACTGTTTTATGGAAAAAAAAACAGATGTGGGCGAGGTATTTCAGATACATTTAAAAAATAATTGTACGCAATGGCTTGGTCAAAGGACAATGTTGATCATCTGATAGATTCAATGAACAGCTATTATCATATAAAAAAATTCTCAATAAAAACACTTATTTTATTTCTTTTTAAACATAATCAATACATTTCATGATCTCTTAAAAAATTCATGAACCTGACTGCATGCTAAAGACAGTATTGTGTGTTAATGACATCTTCCCACTGTTTAGTGATAAATTGTCAAAGCAATTCTTGCTAGATCTTGTGAAGAACAATTTCATGCACAATCCATAAATTTGACTTATCTTAATGTTTTGTACAAGAAACTTGCTTATATGTAAACCCTGGCTTAGAGCATAATCTGTTTATACCGAGATTCAAGAACATGTTTCATAAAAACAGATGATTTTCTTCATAAATCACAAATAAAGATTAACTACACAATGCGGGGACTTGAACAGGCCTATATTTCATAAAACAGCCTAAAGCAGTATAAGTTTTGTTACGTTAACAGTAAGCACAATAACCAATTTATGCAAAAGTTGTCAAACTACAAAAAGCTTGCAAAGGACACTCTGAACTACACACTCCTCATATTGTGATTCCATCACACTCTTTACTAATGTTTAAGGTAGTCTTTTACAACACAATATACACCCAAAAGGTGTCTTGAAGTATGCCACTGTATTCATTCAACAAGGACAATCAACTGTGTTACTTGGCGTGATTATGTAGTACATGCTCCATATTTCCATACTCGAATTTCATTTTATTCTCACTAGCTTATCAACATCAGTTTTGATAGCATTTATCACAATCCCAACAGGCCATTTATTCCTTAGTACTTGTTTGTCTTTAAGGAGAACAACATTCTTAACACAAGTTTGCTCCGTCTGCCATTTTCCTCTAAATTGAAGTGCTTGTAGAAAACTGTCTCTCCACTGTTTCAAGAACATGTCTGAGAGCACTTATAAAATTGTCCACTGATTTTTGTATACGTCGCGAAGATCCAAATCGAAACACACAGACGAATCACCATTACTTTTCTGGTTCAACAGTGTAGTACGAGATAGAAAAACTGGACAGACTGCATCACTTGAGATTCGGGCGTGAGGTGCGTTGAAACTTTATGTAGCATGGTAATCTCGTAGGTAATCAGATACTTTGCCATCTCATTGAATATTGACTCAAACAAAAGTTATCCCTATGTCAGATCTGGACTGAATAACATCCCTCTGAGAGAAATTAACTGTCTTAAAGTATTGATGATCACCTTTATATGAACGGCACGGATAATCATGCAGGTGAACAATACGGCCTAGCGCGTTGACTGTGCCATACCACCTCTTGTACGACGTCACATTATTTGCCAAGGTTTAAAAACATCGTCTATCTGCGGTAATTTAGCCATTGTCTGATTTTCCGTTTTTCATCGAAGCTTACGGTTAACGAAACGCTTGCGAATAAGAGATCAAACAAGCTGCTTGGCTCCTATGATCCAATAACCACTGTTCCTAAGAGCATCTTCTGTTAGATGGTTACCTTGATGCTTTATTTTCTCGTGAAAATGCCGTACTAACAATGTAGCATTTACGATTTTAGAAACAAAAATGAACGTATTGGCCACTCCTGCAAATTGGCCGCAGCCAATACGCCGAATACGGTGCATGTATCCAAGGGTTTAAAACGAGCTGCGTCTTTTTAGTATGACTATAATGGTATGATTAATCACTCATGCTAATCTTGATATAAGTAGTATAAAGTAGTTAACTGACTTGTGAAGCCTTCATTGGTTGGCATATAAACCTAAATGTCCCACTCTATGCACTCAAAATACCAAATTAAGAAAAAAGAAATGTGGTACAGACGCTTCAAGCTATTAATTCAAGAATCGAAACTGTCAGATAGGCCGCTTCGCCGCATAGGCCGCATCCTCGAAAATCATCTTTTTATACGTATAAGCCGCGGCCAATTGTCCGGAATTACGGTATGACTTTTCCACGACAACAAAATAGGGTTGGTCAATTCAAGGGGCAGACAACGTTGGCCCTGGCGTCCCCCCCCCCCCATTATTATACAAGAATGGGCTCAACGATACAATAGTGCAGCTGCGATTTACACGATTCTTACCCAAATATCTCTCATGATCTAGTTTCAGGGTGATTTTCTCTGATGGTGTAACAAGCTGTACAACATACTCTTCTATATAGACTTTATCTTATTGTGTCTTAGCTATGAATCTTTTGTTTGCTCACATCAAGACAACAATGGCTGCCACTAGCATTTTTCAACTTGAGAAGCATTCAAACTTCTGGATAAACTCTGTAAGACTAGTTTTTTTGTTCGTAGCTACCTCAGCGCGAACATCCGGTCCGTGTAGCCATATTTTAAGTTGATCCGCAAATCTTAAACAACCTCTACTCCCTATATCTGCTGGACTGGATTTCAAGTTCAAGTGCTTTGCTTCGGGTAGGTGCAAAATCTTCTGAATACGATTAATTTCTTAGTTGTTGAATCGACGCGTGATATTGCAAATGTAAAAAAGGACAACTCTGCTATCGCTGTGCATCTTCACGGTGTTGAATTTGATCTTTAATGCTTCCATAATAGTGTCTCCAATCTTTGCTGAAAGAAGTGCAGCGAAGAGTTCCAATCGGGGAATCAAGTGTCCACTTGAAGGAGCTATCTTGCTTTTTCGCATCACAAAACAACAGACTTTGCGCTATCATTGTCACACACTCTAATGTAATCGACTGCACCTACAGCTTTTTCTGCAGCATCAGAAAAAAAACGTTTAGTTCCGAACTGCTACAACTGTTTGGTATGAGCACATCATCCAATGAGAGGAGAGATTCTCTCAAAACATTTCATTTCATCTCTAGTTTTGGTTCGAGTGGTTCATCCCAGTCTGTTGTAAAAGTGATTTATCTCAAGAAAAACTTTCCACGAATAGTTAAAGGAGATACGAAACCACAAGGATCATAGACACTGTTCAGATTAGACAAAATACCACGACGGGTGTCCGGCTTTACCTCGAACAGCTGTTATACTTGAAATTGTCAGTATTGAGATCCCAAGATAGGCCAAGTTTACGGTTGATGGACAACATATCCTCATCGAAGTTAAGCGATCGCATATCATTTTGTTAATCATCTTGCGGGAACGCTTTCATTACGGCTTTGATGTTAGATGCGAGCTTATGCATTCTAAGGTTTGCAGTTAGTAGATGTTCATTGGATGTCTTTAGAAGATAAATGACATTGTTGGTTTCTGGCAATGAAACAAGGTCACCATCAACATAGAAGTTTTCGTCTTCGAATGCCTCATCTACAGCATCCTCCCAAGTGTAGCCACCGCTGGTGATAGACTGTTCCTAAATAATGAGCGCACAGACGGCATTTAATAAGGTCTTTGCTGATACCATTGTTACGATACTATAAATCTTACATAATCTCTATGATCTATCTTTCCATAAAATTAAAGAACATCTGCTCAATGTCTGCAATAACTGCAATTTTATATATCCGGAATCGTAGTTATGTGTGGAGCAGTCTGTTGACTGAATTATGTCCTGATAATAGCACACTGTTAAAGGATACACCTTTGAAGCTGATAAAGGCAAACTCCTCTTATTTTATCGGGCTTTTTGGGAAGGTACACACCAAATATCGGAAGATACTATGTTTCTTCTTCTGTAGGAGTTGGTGCGACTTCAGCAGCCCCTGAATTTATGACGTTTGCCGTAGAGTCATAAGATGATCGGCTTATTTTATGTTTTTCTGAAAACTTGCATCTAAGTGCTCTCGCCGCGTGAGAGCGACATCACGGTTTTTTGGTAAATTTTGTCTATTTGGTCGAAATAGTCGGGTGCCCCACTCCAGTAACCATCTTCATTCTTCACACATTCTTTGTTTATGATTGAAAGAAACTGATTATCCTCTACTGATAAGCCAAGCTTATTGCCATCTAGTGTACGAACAAAAAGATCAGTTAGATGAGTGTGCAACGTTTCATCAAGATAATCCAAGTGGTTTCAGATGACTATTAGGATCGCTCATCTTCCGGCGTCCCTTATACGTCCGTTCACTTTTTCCTTGCAATAACATCTCATCTGAAACCACTTGGCTTACCTTCATGAAACGTTGCAAGGATGTTCTGTGAATGAAGCTCTATCAATGTTGTTCAAATAATTCCCTTCCATACAGTACTATGGATGCCATAGCAACGGAAAGGAAAAAAACGTCGTAAAAACGGAAGGCCTAGGGCTTAGATATTTTGCATGCAACATTCTCTAGCGAACCTCCAACATTATTCAAATTATTACCCCCGGCTCAAAACTGACCCCGAACGGGTGTGAATATATTTTACAAAGGTTAATATTGAAAAACTAAAAATCTTCTTCTTTGAAACCACTAGGTCTAGAGCTTATATATCTAGCATGTAACTTGCCTAGTAGACCTCTACTATGAGTGTTCAAATTATGACCCAAAGATACAAAATGGTCAAAACTTGGTTTTACATACGCTCGTATAGAAAACATTTTAATTTTTTTTCTGAAGCAAGGTGAGCAATATAGGGCCCTCTTGGCTCTTTTGGTTTATGCGTTTATTTTGGAGTATGCGACATATTATTTAGATAACACCAATTAGAGATATCATTTATCTTCTGATGGAGATTTTTTTCCATATTGTTGATATCTTTATTTGAATTATGAAGAGAGAGTGCTTAGCAAACAGATCAATTTTGAAACTACACTTATATTACTTATGTATAGAAAAATCAATAGAGGTCCAAAGATTGAATTTTATGGAACTCTAGATTTTATGACTCCAGAGAACGATTGGAAAATGAAATGACTTCAATGTGTGTATCAAAATATCATGACCAACCGTATCAAATGTCTTCTGTAAGTCTAGACCAGTTGCATGAATATATGAACTGAGTAGCAATGTGTCTTTCAACATTTTTAGAGGTTTTGGCTAGATTTGTGGGATCTGCTTTCAAACCCTACTAAAATATAAGTTACGTTTAATATTAAACAATAAGGACTTTACGAATTGCTATGGACTGTTTCCATATTGCTTTCCAACATTAGATGACCGGTGCAGACGATAAAGATCACATATGTGGCGAAGTAAGAAAGAGACCATTTCATGTACAATAGCAGGGAAATTGCATTTCATTCGTTCAATGATAATCAGAACAAAGTGTATATGAAAGTGTTGGCGAAGTACCATTTGAAACCAAACTGGTATGCCATTTCTGCGTACATGTGCGTTGTAACTAAAATTGCATCGATATATACATATATTTTAATCGAATCCAGGTACCTTTGCAGAAGATGACTTCATTGAACTACGTAGTTGGAGAAAACCTAGAAATTAATGATTCCATCTAAAAATATGCTGACGCATAAAATCACGGAAACGAAAACACAAATATATTTAAATGTATTGATCTTATGAAATTGTATTTATATATCATTTTACGTTCATTGAACACATAATTTCTGTTTCGAGAATATAATCAGCTAGATGTAGGGAGTGCCTCTTTAAGTGTTATTACTTCCAAATTATTTATGTTTTGAAGGTTATCTAGTTGACATATGGCAATTTGGCTAGCGAAACCTACTCTCTATGATTCCATTGAAAACAAGTTTTAAGAAAAAATCAAGACTTTAGTCCTGAACAAATTATTGTCTTAGCCAGACGAAGTCAGACATAGAAAAATGTATAGCGTTGTTTTCTCACGAACAGCCGATTGGAATTTCGATTTATTAACTTGATCCGTTGATTTAGGAGTCGGTGGGTTAAAGTTCAAAGTCAAAGAAACATTGAGAACATCTTATCAATTGTATCCGCTACATAAAGGAAAGTAAAAACTGAAATTCGGTAGGGAGGTTGGTTTTATTTAGCAAAGATTTAGTTTATAAAGAAAAAATATCAATACTTTCTATATTTCAGGTCTAAACAGCAGCAAAACAGACAGTTAATTAAAAGATTGAAGTGGTTGACAAATAAAAAGGGTAAAAAATATTCTTAAAAACAGCGGTATAACTCCTCCCAAATGGCACCACGACTGCTTAGAAATGATAAAGAAGAAACATGTATGTCTTTCTGGAACTATTGCTTTAACACACTCGGATTTACAAAGTCGCTTTCGAGAAAACGAGTTGAAATAAACAAGAACTATAGCACTTGTTTTACTAAAATCAACAACAGAAACTGGGATGAGGGTGTGCATGTTGTGGTTGCCGGTAGCCGTGGAGAGGGAATGGCAGTTTCGTTGAGCAGCGATATTGATATACTGTTAGTCCAGCCAGCAGTAAAATGTTTTGAAAAGCTGCCAACCTCCAAAACGAGTGAAATACCGTGTGATGTTGCGTCGTTTCAAATTGACTTAGACAGCGCTCCGGTAGGTTATGCTAAGCTACGTTTAATAGCAAAAAAAGAGAAGTCTGACTTAACTGACCCACAGAAATATACCGCTGTTCTTAACATGGTAAACAAAGCTTTGGAAGAGCAAAACCAATGTTACTATCTTCGAAATGATTGCAAATTAATATCTACAATAGAATACGGCGATAAAGACTTTAAAAGGGCAGGGTTTCTTAGTAATCAATGCGAATTTGATGAAACATCTGGACCTGCACAACCGATCCGAGTTCCCCTGCCATTCGGTGAGAAGCTATCTCTGCATTTGGATTATGTGCCAGCGTTTCCATATTACTCCTCGTCAGCACTAGATAAATGGTGCGAATGTAAGAGATCAAAAACATGGCCGAATGCGACTGATATCAATACAATTAAGCAAGCAGAGGTTTTTGTAGTCCCAGCAGGAGAGCCGGGTAGTGATGACAAATTAAACTGGAGGATTTCGTTTACAAAAGCAGAAACATTGCTGGTACACTCATTCAATGACACACAGATCAAAGTGTATGCTGCGCTGAAAATGTTGGCGAAGTACCATTTGAAACCATTATGTTCTGCGATAACTTCTTACGTGGTGAAGAATACTCTTTTTTGGGTATATGAGTCAAGTCCGGGTTTATTTGAAGAAGACGATTTCATCGATTTGCTTTTTAAAGCTTTGGACTTTTTAAAACAAAGTGCGAAGCGAGAAAACCTTGCCAATTACATGATTCCATCGAGCAATATGCTGAAGAATAGAATGAAGGACACTGAAAAGACAGATTTATTAAATCGTATTGATGGCATGATTCACGAGGGTCCAGAGGTATTACGACGCTGCCCTTTGGTAAAAGAAATCCATAACTTATTAGAAGATGAAAACACCTTACAAACACGGTTGGTATTCAGAGAATTAACTGACCAGATGCTGCTGAGTTTCCATGCACTTCCACCAGACGACCATGACGAAATAGAAATTCTGCTTCACAAGGCTCAAACAGGCAACGAAATTATAAACATTATGGTAAAAGAGGTGTTTCCTATCATTAAAAAGTCAGACCGGTTTGACTATTTTTGGCACTTAAAGGAAATGCAAACGAAATATGTAGTATCTCGTATAAGAGAAGGAATAAACGGGGGTTACTTGGTTTGGTTAGGATACAGCAGGGCACTGGAATCTTCCCAAGTACATCTGTAATGCTTTCGTCACACCCGCAAGTTGTTGGATATTCGTATCCTGTCTAGGCTTTGTATCTCAAAGGTCGGCGTGTCAATTAATTTAACGTGTACCTTTTATTCACAGTAAAAAACTGTGCCGAAAACATATGCTGTAAAACATGGAAGTCAATCTAAAGTTTGACGGCTTATAAAATTCGGCAGTTACTTAGTGGTTAATACCGAGTAAATGTTATTAAAAACTGACCGTTATTTTACTGACTTCAAGAGACAACTGCCTTGAACTTGGGTCAGTTTATCAAGAAGATAAATTTTCATTTGTCTTTCATGAAACTTGCTGAGAAGGTTGCATGCAACCTGTAGAAAATCACATTAGTTTCAAGAGTATATGGATGAAAGGTCAATATTTTGAGTTCTGAGTGTCAACAACAGTCTTCAAACTTTAAAGAATGATGAATTTTACTGATTACATGATCCCTACTATTTTTGAGGTCAGTGGGTCAATGTCACAGTGACCCCTGTTGCCTTGTCTTTGATAACTTTCCAAACTGTTCTAACTAAACGTATTCAGAACAGTCCAGTTTGCCAGTAGAGCGATACTGACCCTTTTTGGGCCTCTTGTATTTACTTGAAGCCCTTTATAATTAAACACTGTTCAAATTATCAGAAAACACTTATCGCCGCATAGTGAACATAATTTATTTGTCTTAATGTCTGTGTTTATCGCCATGAAATCTTTCAAGTTGTATAATTGGACACATCTGATCAATTGACTAACAAATATCTTTTGATCAAATTGATGCCGGAAATTAGTCAGCATGTGTTTTTGTTGATGTTTCCATTCACGCTGCTCGCGAAAACAAAGTATTCCGACGAAAGACATAAACAACAACACGTTCAAGAATTTTAATGATGATTGCTTTCTGAATGGGACGTTCTGAAGTTGATTTTTACTAATTAACTTCATGATATAATTTTAGCCTTCTGAGACTTATATTTTCCTTTTCAATGGACCTATTTTAAAGGTGCTCGTCCTGCAAAAGTAAAAAAAACGGTTATAATTAAAAAAAATACCGTGAGGGAGGACTAAGGATGACTAATATATATATATTTATACTAGAACAATTTTTTATGATACTTTTAAATATGTTAATTTTTGTTTATGTCTTCTACGTCCAATATGAAATTATTATACATATTATTCTTTTACAACTAGTGAATAACCGTCAATATTTAGAGTAACATAGTTTTGTAAGAAACAAGAATTAAGTTTGTTTTCCTGATGCACATGTCACGATACGGACTTAAATTTTATCGCTCTCAGATTTTGAGGAAAAAATAAAGTTCTTCAAACTCTCTGAAATAACATATTTTAAAATGAATAGTCAAATAAAAAGGATCCAGTTTAATTTCATGTAAAGTCAATCTGTAAATTTGAAATTATACGCTACCAAATTATAACGCGCTACATTTGCTTTTTGAAAATCTTAATACATGTTACCACATAGCGAAGCAGTGCCGTTCAAACAAACCTTCACACATTTCCAATGGGATTTTGCAAGTTGCTTAGTATCTTTTTATTTGTGTTGTTGATTCCAGCCATTACTTTTCATTTTATGTTTTAGTATATTAATTATATAGTATATAAATTAATTTTTCACAGAAAACTGTAAACGAGCAGCTTTAAAGTTATTTAATTTGACGCAATGCAGATTTTGATAGTGGATATGATCTATTAAAGTATAAATGAAATACATGCGTTTATCCTGATCACGTGATCGCTTCATTGATAAATGATGTACTACGCTACCGCTGAATTTTGACAATGACGTCTCTTTTTGTTTACAATGTTATACTCGGACAAGAATAGATACATGTAGGTATAGTTCACTCATCTCGTTCAATACAAACCTATAGCGTAGTGGTTAACAGCATAACCCTGTAATGACAGAAGCTGAATATTTCAAGGTTCGAATCTCGATAGTTGCACTAATATTTTTTTTATATTATTGTTATATTAACTTTACTTAGATTTTGAATGTCTTTAATTTCAGTTATAATTACATACAAAATGTATTCACCATGAAAATATACCATAAAGAGAAAGGAGTTTCTGTGAAAAATACATAACATTTGATGTCTTAAGGTGAGTAGTCATTGCAAAGTCTAAATTCATTTTTTCTCCTTTCGAGAGACAGCTTCCTACTTGTTTGTGACATGAGTATAATGCTACAACTTTTATCGTAAAGAAACTAGATAATTTTTAAAAATCATTGACTATCACTGATGATAACAGCGTTCAATGTTAAAAAAGAAAATGTAACAGATGAGACAAGTCGAATGTTGATACCTGGAATAAAGACGAGCAATCAGTAAACAGCAAAAACTGGTGTAGTAGCTAGTAAATGCATGTATAGGCAATGTTTGCAGACATTCATGCTACACTAAACAATCGAATGAATATGTAAGATAATACTGACTGTACTATAAGAAACGCCGTAAAGTCTATACTTCCTATTGATTGATTTTGTTTTTCTTGATTAATGTAGGCATACAACAAGTGCTACTCCTATTTTGGTTTAGACCTTCTCCTTCCCCCCTCCCCACCCCCCTACACACATTCGGTAATTGAACACTTTTATCGCATTAAGTCATGTACAGAATATCATAGACCTATCAAAGTAACAACAGTTTAGATTGTGTTTTGTTAATTTACTGTTTTATATTGTACTTATTGTGTAGTGTATGCATTTGGACGAAATTAAAGATATGCTCTTTTCTTCTGTTTTTTTTTATGATTTTGTTAACTAGCGAGATAAAATGCGAATTATTGGGAGAAACGTTTAGACAAAGTAACAAACTGTCGAATCGCAATAAACACCCCCGGCAACGCAATAAATCTAAAAAAGAAAAACATAACTAAGTATATTGTCTATTCCAAACTAATGAGTTAAAGGTATATATTAATCAGAGTTGGTTTTGTGTACAAAAAGTTTCATACTGCTTATTTTCAGTATGGCCTTCATTTCAATATCCCTATAGGTACATTTATTCACACATACATAAAAGTTCACAGTTTCACAAACTATTTAACATGCGTGCATACCATCATATAAATTTATTCATTTATTTCGACAAACACGCATCAACTTATGACATGCAGTCTTATCTAATCTAAATATATACTTGAATCATGCATATACAAAAATTATAATATCTAAAAGAAGCATATCACGAATAATTGCCTCTTCATCAAGTATGATATATATATATATACATATAGTGTATTTATAGTTTATATTGTCCATTGTATAAAATAACATCAAAGTGATTGACATTTCCTATATTAACAGCTCAGCCATTATAAAGCACAACATATGATAACTAACATCTTTACTATTCTTCTTTTTTTTAAACAATATAATTTAGTGGTGTATCATTTGAAATTTACAGATATACAGGAGCCTTTTTATATGACGTATATGTTCTAAAATACGCTATTTTCATACAGTTTGAAAAACTTTATTTTGTTTACCAAATCTCAGAGCGAGCAGCTGTAACAAGAAATTTTACGTTGTCTGCCACAGTAGTACATTATTCATGGTATACTACGAATCGGAAAATCCAACGAGTCATGACCTACATTCCGATTATATTTCTGTAGTTCCAACGTTCTCTGTAACTTGCATATAAATGAATAGCAGTTGTTGAAAAATACACTATATATTTGCTCTGGATTTGAATAGATCAAGTCAGGTAAGCTGTCGTATTTTATCTATTGTGTAGTAGTAACACATATGTGTTAACAATGTCAAGTTAGTTGCTGAGATTTTTACGAAAAGTGGATACTTTTACATGGATACTTTTACATGGATACTTTTACATGGATATGTACCACTGATACTGTGAATTATATACGTTAAATTTATTGTTTGATGTTACAGTAATGATTTATTCAAAAGGCGATTTTCATTTTCCGTCAGTACAGAGTCGAAGGGAAACAACCGTACAAACATGTCAGAAATGTAAACATTTTAAATGTAAGAATGTTGATAAGCAAATTTGTGTAACGTGAAACATTTTACACAATTCTTATTTTTGCAAATATTGAATGAACATTATATTCTTAGTTAAAGGTCCATTACTAATACCAAATTGAATTTTCTTTTAAAGCTGACGATCTCAGCTACCATTGAAAAAATATATTAAAATAAAACTAACATGCTGATACATAAATTTAAAACTAAAGGCTAGAATCAAAATGTACGCAAAAACCTAGGTTGGAATTTGCAGAAATCGATTTAAAATGTTGGTTTTACGGCACTACGCTATATGATTTTATTGGAATTTCAATTGGTAGCGTATTATTTTAAATATACAGATACGCTTCACCGGAATTTATTCTGGGACCTTTTTTTAGCTCACCTGAGCTGGCTCAGGGTGAGCTATTAGGATCGATGATTGTCCGTCGTCCGTCGGACGTCGTCCGTCCACATTTAGTTCGTTAACACTCTAGTGGTCACATTTTTGCCTCAGTTGTCACGAAACTTGGTCAGAATGTTTGTCCCAGTAATTACTCGGACGAGTTCGAATATGGGTCATCTCGGATGAAA
>JAUMHA010177272.1:0-16458 GCA_032359765.1 Saxidomus gigantea
CTGTTATTACTGTCTATTTTTAGAATAGATTACCAGTCCTGTATACTTTGGAGTATTCTGTTACAGTAAGATGACAAAATTTCTCACGAGACCAGCGGTTCAAACCCCACACAGAGCAATATTTTTTTTTATTTCTTTTTCCTTTTTTTTTTATGATTTTTGCCTGAATTATGGCCCTTTGCTTTGTTTCCACATATGTTACATTTGTATATATAGAAGAATACATTTGCGCTCGGCCAGCAGACTGTAAGATGAAAACCTGGTTTTGTGACAATTTCCTGTCACTTGTTAGGTACTAGACCTATCGGTGGAATGGTTAAATTTTGAATCGGGCATTCGGTGAAAGGGTCGGCTACTCTTCCTGATTCGGTCTCTTTTTTAATTTGACTTTCAATTAATTCTGGTTTTAATTCAGTAGAGCGTAATTTTTTTTAATCCCAAAGGTCATGTGGTCCGTTATATTGGAAAGCCGCCGGTAAACCCATCAAGTAAATATTCTACCTCTGTATTATTATACGACTATAAATAGTATTTCAAAATTGGAACTTTAACAGGAGACTCTGCTAAGCTAAAAAAAAATTGTTTTGCGGACTCTGTCGGCAGTGGTGAGTTGTCTGCCTTATTGCCTAAATTGGCCCCGCCCTTGAGAGATCAGGAACCTCTGCCCCGAAAAGACGTCTGTGGTTGGAAAGACCCTTGAGTGGTTATAGCTTTGGATTGTGAGCTGCTATTAGTACAATTAAACTCTGGGCGAGGCGCAAAACACCTGGCACATGCATGTAAAAATCTACGATTGGGCCACATGCATTTACCGGAGTTAAAATCATGACACATGTACCTATAGGGATTTGACTGACTTCGGAGAGTTTGCCAGACCTGCATGCAACGCCACCATAAATCATTGTTTATTTTGGGCCATGATGCAGGGGTGATGGCCTGTCTTTTACGAAATTGTTCGTCGTAAGCCCTCCATGCCAGCCCACCTTAACGCACAGCACAGTCCCTAATAGTGTACATGTAGTGCAGCAACTCGTACATTATGTCGGCGTGGTTCGAAAGGTATACTGACGCATTTAATCTGATCTCTGCATTATTTTTGGGCCGACTCAATGTGACCCTGACTATTTAGCTTAAATTGTGATCCCTTGCAAAACTCAGACAACTTAACCCTTTAATAGGCCAAACTACCATACTCGCCCTTACAAATCGTTTGCTTAAGCGATGCGGGCACGTGCGCAGCTGAATCATCATCAGCCAAGCGAACAACAGGTATGAAACTTAGGCCACCAGTAAAATCTACCAAGCTACTGGATTGTGTGTTAAATTGCGAACTGACCAACTCGTTCGAGTCCCTACAATTCGGACTTATAATCGCGTCGCCACACCCCTTAGAGAGACTATCAGAATGTAAAACGTTGTTATTGCCATTAAGCAGAACAATATCAGATTCTCTTATAATTTGTTCGAAATCAATAATTATTCTGGACCTACCGGCATTTGACTATTTGATCCTCTCATCCACCATGTGCTCCTCCAGTGCTTCGGCCCTCCCTTGTCGTTTCTCTGCTGTGCGGTGTTTCTCTGCTCTGTGGCGTTTCTCTGCTCTGTGGGTTTCTCTGCTCTGTGACGTTTCTGTGCTGGGCATTTCCATCCTGAGCGACCTGTCTATTGCGCAGAACCCTACCTGCCGGCTCTTGTCTCCTACGACCTGCTGGCTGTCGTCTTCTACTACCACGTGGCAATTTATTCTTATTTCTTTTTACAAGTATAAACGTATCAACTGCTAAATAACTTGACGTGCACTTTCTATGTAGTAAGCAACTAAGAAAACTGCACGAGATTTTCGGCGTTTGTATAGGTTGTCAAAACTAAATAGACACGGAACCAGTGATATCAAAAACAGAACCAACCTGATAACTCAGGTATAACAGTATAAACAAAAATACGTGTGTGTATCGGAAAAGTAGCGCAGACGAGAATTTATTGAAAATATAAAATAAATTATTTTTATTCTGAAAATAATTTTCATCAAAACTTTCATCAAATTTGCTCAGAACGTTTTCTTACAGCATTAAGATGATTCCTACTGTCTTTAGGTCCGTGGGTCAAAGTTCAAGGTCACAGTAACCTCAGTTAGTTATAACTTTGTTCTTAGATATTACATATATCACCCAAATTCATTTAATCTAGAAAAACTTTTGAATAGTCAGGATGAAGCAAAACTGACTAAATTGGCGTTATTCTCTAAAATCATTACTTCAAAATTCAAATAATTTCTTTCTCCATATATACTTAAAATTACAAAATAATCAAATTTTATGTTGTCTTTTTGGCCAAACTTTTATACAACTCTTTAGAAGTTAGTATAAGTGATATATACCGGTAAGCATTATGTAACTATGTATGTCTAGTCAGCCTAATAGTATGTGTTTATAATTATATTGTTTTACATTGTTTATTGTTATGTCAACATCACATGCAAATTATCAAAGAAAGCGCTAAACTGGTCACAGTTTTCCTTCAACTTTCACCAAACTTGCTCAAAAAATGTTTCCTGCAATATTTACATAATAGCTATTGATTTCGGGGTCAGTGTGTCAGATGTCAAGGGCACAATGTCCTTCGTTAGGTTTTTCTAGGTAACGCTGTATAGGTCACAGTTTTCATTCAACCTTCATTTAACTTGATCCGAAGGGTTCCTGTAACATGTAGATTTTGTGGTTAATGGATCAAATGATACAAGGATACAACGGACTCCATTTTATATTTATATATAGCGTTTTAAAGATCACAGTTTTTATTCAACATTCATCAAACTTGCTCAGAAGGTGTTAAGCAACATGCAGATGATAGATATATGATTTAAGGGTCAGTGGGTCAAATGTCAAGGTCACAGTGACACCATTTTGACAACATTTTTAGCTTAGACTATTGAGATCTACATCACCGTTAGTCGTTTCTAATGTCAAATGATAACTGGTCTTACTGAGAACATGATCTCTATTGGTTTTGGGTCCGTGGGTCAAGGTCACAGTTAATTATGTTAGCTTTTCTTTAATAACATTACAAGAATTTCTCAAAACTTACTCAGAACAGTCAAGTCAGATCAGTAGAGCGATACTTTTTGACTTCTTGTTCCTATGTGTTGTCACAATAACAAGCTGAATGGAATGGGATTCTTTTAACTACTTTGATAGAGGACTACCGAAGGAACATATCTGCCAAGGTCAGAAATGTCGATTGAAGTAAACGATTGACGTCGCGCGACGCATGCGACGATAGATGACGGACGTATATTGATCATAAACGATCACCTAAAGCACGTTGACCTCAGGTGAGTTAATAAATGGAATAAAATTAACATACATAAGATATTAATATTAAAATAGTTTTAATGAAATCTAGTTAAATCAAATAAAACCTTGAAAAAATGAATGGAAATAGTTCCTAGTTTTTGTCGGCTCTGATTGAAGTCAAACTTTTTGTCGTTCGACAGTTGTAATCTAGACATGATATATACAGCAAATCATATAGCATACATGGACTAATCGTTTTTAAGAAACTCGTACACGTATACATGAAATGACAAGGAAACTCATAACAATAAATGTTTTCATTTATATAGAATAATGTTTTAACTAAGTTACATATTTTAAAGAGATGATAGAAAAAAATTAAAATGAGCTAACAAGGCATATGTACCTGGAATATCAACACACACTAGAAATATTACAAACAAAATACAAAATGTACCAGGCAACATAGAGAACCGAAAATATGCAAACTGTTTCCTATGATTCGAGGCAACGTCAATAATTGAAATATTGCAGGCACCAAGCTACATAAAAAAAACAGACAGTACAATACTATGTATTGCCATAACATCTCATTGAAGATGATTATTAGAATAAAATTGAGTTTGCTTTACTTACTTGTATTCATTCCTTGATCCCCATGACCAACCCCATACACCATATTTTGTGTACCTTGCTACAGTCTGGTAGTTTTCATAACAGTACTCTCCAGCACTAAAAAAGATAAATCATAACTACATAAAACAAACGGGCTAAAGCGCAAACCTATACTATATGAAAGTAACTAAACCCTTCTCAGAGTTACCTTCTCCTGTCTATATTTGGGGATCATGATGGTAAACAAGTATTCCAACTTTCAAAGTAAAATCTCAAACAGTTTAGTCAAAAAGTGGACTGGTACGAACAACTTAACCAAGATTCAAGTCAATAAATGGGCAATAATTAAAAAATATCCTTGACAGAGTTACCTACAATGTACTCTAGCCTACAGATAGTGCCAACAAGTATTCAAAGATATTGACTTAATAGCAAACAGTGTAAATCACTGCGCTGTTTGCAAAGGTAGTCATTTGCCTGCAAGTATGCTAAAGGTATAAACTTGGCGTCGCTTCATCTTCTTAACCTCTTACTACTTAAAGATGATATTGCTATGAAATCTACCCATCTCTTTCAAATACTCAAAATCACGCTGACCATCTTTTTTAAAGATAGTTTCTTTTTGAACAAATAACTATAAATTGTGCCGGTAAGATATCAGTATTGGTAAATTAAGTCCTAAAAATAATTGAAACACGCAAAGTGATCATGGATCCATTTACGCGTAGAGAACATAAAGTTTATAAGGCAGCCAAAGACAGCCACTTCTACCAGAATTTATTTACTTATAAACAAGTACTCATTTATTGAACATAAAGCGTAACTTTCATGAATTTCACTCCTTCGCTCTGATTTTCCCCATACCGGTATTGATGACAAAATAAACCAACATTGATGACAAAAGAAATCAGTAAGTGAAAGTTGTTTTGCAGTCAACAATCAACACAAAATTAATAGAAAATAGTAACGGTATCTTTATTGTTAAATAAAGGATTAAATTAAGAATATTGTGAATGAAGCTAAATACTTACCAAGCAGAAATTCCAGCAAAAAAGACAAAGAACAAAATGTAAAGTCCAGCCATGTTTGACACTAAATTTGGAAGAGAAAATTGCATAACGTTATGCCGCTTTGAAATGGTAACGGTAGGCCGTAACTAAAAAACATGGTCAGGTTTCATGCTATTCGTTTATCAGCTTGCCCAATGACTGACGAGGCGTTACACTGCTTTTCATGTACATACCAATGCATGTGTACTTGTAGGAGTTATATGTTTGTTAATTTACCCGATTTGTGGCAGATTATTTAGTTTGACGAATACAAAGGTAAGATTAAAATTTTAAATACATATTGCTTCTATACATTTCGTAATACTGAGTTACGAATTTGTCATTTAATACAGAAATTATAAGAAAGATTATATTATCAAAGTACTTAAGTACTAAAAGGCGGTCGTGTGTTGGGCTTTATAGAGAAAAAAACTTTGTATAGCAGAATCCTATTGGCACGCGTAAAACATGTTTAAGGCCGGCTTTTGTATTTTAAAATACTTTATCAAGTCAGTTTTGGCCAGTAAAATAAAAATTCAATTGTTAACGTGACGGGACTTTTGATACCAATTTAACACATCTACTTTCGAATAATTATCAAATTCTATTTTCGTAAAAATAGTAATTTGTAGAGTTCAGTTACTCCGGTAAAACAATGCATATCTTTCCGCGATGTTTAATTTATAAACGTGAGAGATATGGTTATATCAAAACTTTTCTACCAGGAAACGACAAACTGCACTATTGTGCTTAAATCATTTAGACAGGACAGTGCTTACCATCACGAAAGCAAAAAGACAAAGCGTCACTTCTTTGTAGTCGTTCTTGTTCGTGAACTCCTAATTGTAGGAAAACAGCTCCGTCGCAAGTCGATCCCGAGGGTGACTACAACCCTCGAGTTTGGTTCAGAATATTGCATGTGCAACCAAAGCTGTAGTGGGAGTTACGGGGGAATATTTGATTAAACTCTCAGGAGGCCATGTATTCAAACTGTTTCAAGACAAATACAATAAAGTACTTCATTATATAACTATTAGTGGGATATACAAGGGGAACGTTTCCTTAGTACTCTGATGATATAGATAATGTCACGCTAAATTCAACAATAAAGGGAGGTAAATAAGACAGTCAGCTATAACATAGCCCTCTGATGACCGGATTCCCGTAAAATGTTGTCATTTTTATAAAGGCGTTCGCTCGCAGGCCTCAAATGAATTTTAAAAATAAGTAAAATGGGACATTATTTTTCAGAAAAGAAGAAAGAGCAAACGCACGATGCTTTAAGAACGACAATGACTGGCACGATGCTTATATTGAAAGGTATCATTTGGATCGCCACGATCGCAAGTTGCTATTCAGCGTTTATAAATTACGTGCCGGGACAAGAATATATCTACAAATTGAGCACAGCAGTAGATATTAAGGAGTTTCATATACTTCATGTAGAGGGCCAGGTAATACTTAATATTAACTAGTTTATGTCATAAAACGATAATCATAATAATATGTGACAATTAACAATCTATAAATAGCAACACTGTCACTTTATCACGGGCTTGTTAATATGGTATCTAATTTGTATTATTTATATCTTACTTATTAATATCTTTAGCAATTACACCTAATAAACACTATTCTTTAATAAAACCACAACTGTGAACAAAATTCAAATATAATTAATAGTTTAGCCTCTGTCATACTGTATTATGATTTAATTAAGAAAACTATTGAATAATGTATATCCAGTATCTAGAATAGAATAAACTTTAAACAGTTAACATTGTCTGTAAATTGTAATGACTTTATGAATTGTCAGCAGTCAGATAAACTTCCTGTGTATTTTTCGAAAATGTTTTAGTAAAATATTGAGTAGCTTTAGAAATATTGACGTTCACATAAATAAAGTGTCATATACAAACTGTATTGATGATATTTCCAATGATGTCGGCGATATGTAACGTGGTGAACAGTCTTGGTTACTGAAACCTTCGGCGTAGAAGAAACATTTCTTATAAACCCATTTGATAATGCCAGAAACATTGTCAACCAACATAAAATTTTACTGATAATTTTTAAAGCACATGACCGCCAAGAGAAATCAATCATGCAATCATGCAATATAGAACTTAAAGCATTGACATATACACTTTAGTTTTAAAAGTGCAGGTACAATGTAATATAAATTGGCTAAAAAATAGGGACCGACATTTCTTGTTTATTGAGGAAAACTCTTTAAAGGTGCATGTATTCAAATGAGTAATAATAACTAAGGTTAACAGTGTAATGTTCTCTTGGGCAAACGATAGATTAATTCCTTAAACAAAATGTAGTAATGATTATGAATTAATGGTGTTTTTGATTATAATTCTACGACATGTACAGAAAAAGGTTGTATTAACATGTAAAATATATGTGATATTTCTTTTTATACTTTTCAGTTTATAACATTCTAGAATGATACTACATTAATCAATATAAAAGGTACTTCTTCAAAGTTTTCGGTGAAATAATACAATTTGTTCAAAATGTTATACATTTGTACTAAAACATAAAATGTACAAGTAATGGCTACAATCAACATCTGAAGTACAAATCAACATAGAAATTTCAGACATTCTTTTTAAAACTAGATAAATAAGATTCCTGTCCTAGTTAAAACTAACATAAACATCAAGTTTCAAGATCCTAGGCCTAAGTATTCTCGAGTTATCGTCCGGAAACTGTTCTGCTATTCTTAGTCACTATGACCTTGACCTTTGACTTATTTACCTAAACATCAATAGGTGTCCTCTACCAGTCATGACCAACCTCTACATCACGATTTAAGATCCTAGGCCTAAGCGTTCTTGAATTATCGTCCGGAAACCGTTTTACTGTTCCGAGTCACTGTGACCTTGGCTTTTGACAAACTGACCTCTTAAACTGTGGAAGTCTTCCGCTGCTCATGACAAAGCTCCGAATTAAGTTTCAACATGCTAGGCAGATGCGAACTCTAGTTATCATCCGGAAACCAGTTGGTAGACGGACGGACGACGAACGGTCGAATCGACGGATCGACGGACGGACGGACGGACCGACCAACTGACATCTGCAAACCAGTATACCCCTCTTCTTGAAGATTTTGGCGTTTTGTCAGTCGCTACCTGAAATTGATCTCTACTGAAATATACGTTTCTACATTGTATAGTCACATATCTCGTATTTTATTTCAATTATCTTAGATATGTCTAATCAGATATCAAAATCAACGAAGCTGAAGGGTGTTAAACTCTGCACAAAGGTATAGGGTAGGCAGTAACAACAGACAAAAGCGTTGGATAGCTAGTTTCATAATATTGTATGGTATCTTAGTGAAATTACTTCGATTAAGTGGGTAACATTGCTTTTAGCTGTTGGTCGGTCGTTTTGTCGGTCGATCGATAGATCTGTTTTCCGCTTTTATCTTGTGACGGTTTTGACCCATAGGACTCACACTTTGCAAGGGCATCGGCCTTGGGCAGAAAGAACACCCTTTTGATTTTGAGGTCACTGGATTTAAGGTCAAGGCCTTAGTAACCTTGCATTTAAAAATAGTTTCCGCTCAGTAACTGGACAAGGATTTGGCCTACGGTCTTCAAACTTGCTTTTCTACTATGACACCATTCAAACTCTTCTTACGAATATGAATTTATTTATTACAAACGCTCATGATACAGAATTGATTTTTATGCAGACGACATACCAGTATTCTTGCGTTGAACTTATTGGGGGAGCTGATGTTAGACTATATGAGTTTCAAAAAATATTTTGTTTTAATATGGTCCTATTTAATATTCACCGAATAAAATATGTATAAGAATATACAGAACTTTATCATAAATTCATAATGCTAAACTTATGATGTTATCAGTAGATATTTACGATATAAATGTACTGCCCATATGAATTAATGTGAGGTTCATTGAAACAAAGAAATGACCGCCTTGGATGTGCATATTCGACTTACGTGTTTGTGTCCAATTAACAGTCATCTGGTTTATATTAGTTTAAGCTAACGTTTTCTAATTTGTTTGGAAGACGTTGTCTTTATTCCCATACGACAAAATTCCTTAGGCTAATTTTTAACACCTGTTTTTTTTTATCTGGAAGACGATCGGACCTGATAGTTTACACAATTTACGATCTAGTGCACTGTCTTAGGCAGTCATCTTAAAATTTATCTGTATTAGTATAATTGTAAACATTAACTAAAGATAGTATTGTATATTGACGGAAGTCGAGCTTAAAATGTGTCCAAATAATTATAGCATTCACATAATGTATCAACAACTAAACAACTTATGGACAATTGATTTGGCACATTGCAAACGAAATTATAAAATTACACCGTGTGAAACATCTTGTTTATCTCAGTGTAAGGAAGATCCTTTGTGTGACGGTGAACCAAAATTTGCAACATAACGTTTTTGATTTTTATCGCAGTTATTATGTTTGAAAAATTGATAAATTATAGCATGACATGCGACATGAACAATTCCTCTTATTGTCAATAACCACTCAATATTCAATCACATTTAGAACAGACTAAATTGCATTTGGTTTATGTTTTTGTTTGATTTGTAATATTTTGCATACACGAAAAGTACTTAAAACCTACAATCTGATAACAAGGCCATGCTCATGTTTGTACTTATAAGATAGACCACTGCAATGCCGTGGAATACAAAAAAAAAATGTAGCACAATCAGTTGTAAAAAAGGGTATTTAAGAGAATACATCTTGAGTTTTATTTAACGATCGCCTTAGTACCTCCACATGTTTATTGATGTTTAGTTTATTTTAAGTGCCACAAGAAAAAAACATAAGATACTCTATGTTAGTTTATTTAGAAAATTTGATATGTATTTGAGGTCTGTCATTCTTATCAACAAACTCAGATAATGAGGAAACTACATGTATAGCTGCTGGAGAAACTACAGACACATTATATGTTTTGTCCTGCAAAAGCTGGGGTTGGGGTGCAGACATAGATAGGACATGACTGAGCTCTAGTCCTGGGTGGGTGGCGGAACTATCAAAACTGGCAATATTTATAATTTGAAATGAAGACATTCTAAGCCGTTTGCCCCTACTTTTAATCACATCAGGGCGGTTATTACTGTAACAATTGCAATACTATTTCTTTTGTTTACATCTCGGTAGCATTTGACATTAAAATAAACTAACGATATCTGGTGTCAAATTGAGAATACACAAATTTAAAACGCCGTATGTTTAGGTGTTCAGAATGTTTTTACTTTGTATGCACTTGAAATAGGGACCTGAATGTTTCGCAAATTGATATTGAGATATTGTTTGTTCATATTATGCAAAACAATTCCCAAGTATTTTGTCCGAAGGCCCCTTTTCCCCTTGTCGCCTGTTAATTACTTGACTACATTGTATATCACACTCCACCTTAAGTCGGAAAAAATAGCTATTTTAAAATTATTTTTGTCATCATATATAGGCATGTTATGATAGTGCTGTCTTTTCTAAATTTTATTCGCCCGGTGCCTACAACGGTTTAGAATAAAGGAAACGAAGTGTTTGGTGTACTCCGTATCAATCACATGTTGTTCATTAAAACTATAAACACGATTGCAAAGTGACATGAAATATCTGAAGCAAAAATATGACACTTATGTGTTGCAAACAATTTTTCCAAAAGGTCTTAATTTTAAAAATTAAACAACAAAAAAATGCAGTTCCGCCCGGGAAGAAGACCAACAACTAACAAGCCAAGACATGTACCTACACCACCATGCCAGTGAAGGAATGATAAATGTATTAGATAGTTTGCTCTCTTTATACTTTATGATTTAATTGTGTACAGAATTGAACATTTAATTGTTAGCACTGTTCATATTCTGAAGTTATTGCTTACCTTACCAAAAAAGGGTCAGAGAGGGGATCGGGGAAGGGGAATCACTTGGTCAGCCAGGCGGGTTTTGTTGCTCGCTTTGTTTTCTAAGCCTGCTAATACTTAAGTGATTTGACTACTGATTTGTGTAATTATTTTTCAAAATTTTCAAAATAATTTTGATTGTAACTATCCTTTTATTACCTAAAAAGCCAGTCACTGTTAGAAGTATTTGGTGCAAATGTGTACCACACCATAAGGGTTTGTCACTTGTAGGAAATGATCGATACCTGAAAGGTCAAGCTCAAAAGCTGACCTTTTTGTGTTGGTCCTACTGTTTATTTTTGTATCAGGCGTTTATCTATGATAGCCCCAAAGACATTTTTGTACTACTCGGCGAACATGTTTATCAAAGTGAGACTGTTTGGTGCGCAAACTCGTTTTATACACATATAAGAATAACACCTATTGCTTCCTGTCTCATTTTGAATTTGTATTGAAGTATTCACATTGTCAGCGCATTTGTTTTTTACAAATGTTGTACATTTACCATTTTGTTTCTCATGATGCATGTGGATTTTAGACAGCTATTGTTAAATTGTTTAAAACAGTATGCCGACAAAACCGGAATAAAGCATGCACTGTATCCGTACCGTATGCATTTTTGTAGACATTAAACTTCATGTAAGTAAGTATTGACATGGCACTCAGGGGCAGTTCGTATTAAACCGTAAATAAATTTACGGTTGCTCGCGTAAATAGCATTTTCATGTCGCATTCACGAATAGCTAAGTGGATAATGCGTGTGTCTGTTGTGAGTTTGAGACTTATGTCGGACATGTCATATCTTTCTATATTTTTAAACCGTTTTTAATCTGCATAACTGTGTGGGTACAAATTGGCCATGTTAAGCACGATTTTCAAGATTTAGTCGTTGGCATAGGTACAGCCACCGAAGCCGAATGAGTTGTACTTGAGGTGCTGTTTAATTTTTTGTATTTAATGTAATTCAACAATGAGAAGTGAAAAACATGAATCATAAAATGTAAATAATGATAATAATAATAATAATAATTTGAAGAGATGTGTTTGGTGATAACTTTCTACTACTTTTGAAGATTTAATATTGTCCAGACAAATTAACACGATCCTGTCCTTTATGCATGAATATGTTATTCAGTGATTGCGCAGATTAAATCAATTTCCGTGAGCATAACGTGTGTTTATGGTTCCTTTCGTACAAATTACGGAAATTCTCGCCGGTTTGCAATCGTTTGTGTCCTGTATTTTAAATTGATTTTATCTGGTATGTTAACGGAAACAGTCGAATACGGAATGGAATACACGAGCATCACGAGCTTCGTGTACAAATATCATATGCCTAATAAAGTGTATAACATTTAATGAGCTAAACCTCAATAAAAATTTACACTTTCGTTGACAGAACTCGAACACACGAGGTACAATTAAGAAAATATTTTTAAAAAAAACAACGTCGCTACCAACTGAGCTATCGACCCGATCGATATTACAAGCTATACTTCGTTCTGAACAATATTTATCAAATGAATTATGTTATAATTGCTTTCCACGTGCATATTCGTATAATGAAAGCCGAAGATAAATACAGTAAATATACCTTGAAATTATGCTGATAGAGGTGAGTAGGACCAGGTCAATTTGTCTGAGTAAGAGTAATATGCGTATATATTAATTAAGAAATAATAAATGTGCCCCTGATTTAATTTTTCGCATCCGAACGACTGACTGTATTTTGTGAAACGATAAAATACAGAGGGCATTTATTATTTCGATTCTAATACGAAATTGTCTTTGAAAAATACCCAAAACTATGTTCAACGCGTAGCAACATTCCATTGTAATTGCGATTGGACGCGTACGTCATTTACCGCACGTGTTGCCCGTGAAAAACCTGATGTATTTTATCGCAAAATAATGTATAGCTTCTTTTCCTCTATATCTATGTATAAGTTGGTGTTTATTAAGTCAGATTTTAACAATTGTTAAAATTTGACGTAATAAACTTTAACTTACTTAGTGTTTAACCTCATTTGACCTTTTGCATAGCCATCGACATGTATTGTAGGCGGAGCTAAAGTGCTTTATATTAAGAGCGAACTCTTAATAATTAAGTGATTTCAATAGTTAGTTTTAATAAAAAAGAAAGACGTTTATTTGAAAATTGGTGGCCAAATGGGGTCAAACACTAAATACGAAAAGTTGCATATCGTGTTTGAATACTTCACAACTATAGACGAGTACAACAATACAGCGTTTGGAAAATGGACAGCACGTGAAAAGCGTGAAAAGTACAAGTGTAAGTTGTTGTACGAGAAAATCAGGGATCGTAATCAAAACATAGTTTTTCATTGCACACACATCTGGACCGCGTGGTGAATGACATAGATTTACGTTCGCTTGTGAGATTAATTGAAGTACTAAAACGTTACAATATCAGTGTTGCGTAAAAACTGGTTATATTTAATAACATTTGGATGTCCATCGTTTAAACATGTTTAACACTTTCTATCATTGTACGGAATATTATACCACCTTGAAGTTCCTGTTAAAACCTTTTTGATTCGCTTTTCTGAATGAGAATATGTAAGTACACTTGATTCGACAATATCGATAATTAATATTCACGGGTATGCTGTTCTTTAAATAAATTTTAAATCAGTTTAAGTTTGCCGTTTATTTGATACTCGCATTTTACTAACCATCGCATTTTCCAAGTTCAGTGTGTTATGTTTTCTGCGACAAAGTGAATAAATTATTTTGTAGTTAATATGTTTATGTGGGACAGAGTAAACATAGATCTGTAAATTAGTTACTCTTTTCTGAAAAACATGTTTAACAAGATGAATGTTGTAACCAGAGCTCAATCAGTATGGAATAAAAATTAAACTTTTGAGACTAACTTTTTTGAGCTTTTTGTAGAGTTGGTATAAAACATAATGTGCAAAATATATATGAAACAGAAGTGTATGCGTACTAGGATATGATTTGATATTTATCATGTTTGGCACTCTAAACCTTGAAGCATATTTAGACTTTTGTAAAATTACTTTAAATTTTAGAATGCATTGTGATTTAAAGTCAGTTCAAGTTCTCGCTTGACCTCGAGCAATTACTCTGTCCCGAATCATTAAATGCAGTTAATGTCTTTGGTGATATCAATTATAATACCAATCTCGTTGCACATGATAAATATAATATTAAATGTTACAAGTCATATAAAGTCATATAAAATCTAAGGTGGTATTTCATTGTCAACCGTATTACACGAAGATAGATATCCTTGAATCAAATTTTGAAAGGATATTTTCCAATTGATATAGTTTGAATCGTTTGCTTTAAAGTAAATGTGATTTAAAGGATGTGCGAAATACACAGAGAAAAATGAAAATTGTATAAAATAAGACAAAACAATGATTCTTTGACGAAATGTTTTGGAATAAGGAGGTCTTTTTTGGATAATTTTTGTATAAAATTAAATACGATTTATACTCTTCCCTTCAATTTGCATTCTACAGCCACTCATTTGGATCGGCAAATAATTGACTTACAGACAGAACATACTACCAAGTAATGGTTCACATGAACAAAAAATGTAAGGATCCTGCAGTTGAAAGACAAGCCTCGTGCATTATATATTCCGCTCCTAGTAATGGTGAAAATGGAAAGGAACTGAGAGATAGCCATTAATTGTGTCCTATTGCTTTGTGAATAAAGACTGATAATTAGACGTGCATAATATTACGATGTTGCTATTTTCATTCCGGGGTAAACAACCTACCTAGTTTTAGAATTATTTTACCATTCTAACAATTGGAAGTACTTTTATAAATGCATGACTGTAAATCGGCTTTAGTAGTTATGGATTTTAGTCTGTTACTACTTGTCTTTAACTTGTAAAATTGTATAAATATTTAATACCGTTGTATTCAGATATTCATCATGCTATAAAATATAAATGCTAAATACGGGAATCCCTTTGCATATACTGACAAAGATCTGAAAAGTTCTCGTTGCCCTGATGTACATGTACATAATAGTTAATATACTGTAGGCACTAGAAGCAATTTCGACTAAATGCTTGCACAAATATTAAAATACCTCAAAATAATTAATCTTTTGCCATTTATGGATGGACGAATTAATCCATTTACAACATGTCATCAACGAATGGTACTTTTAAATGATTCTAACCAACTGTGAGATGAAAACCAATATTAAGAACCATCAAATCCATATAGCATTAATACAGGCAGAATTTTCCTTCTGTGGCAGGTGGGCCTCATCAACATCTGGAATGATTCAGATAACCAGGAACTATTACTGCGTATCCATCAGTTTAGTTTGAAGAAAGTGGAGCAGGACGGATCATATGGTAATATCATATTCCTTTATACTGCATGCTAAATCTGAAACTTGTACAGCAAGTCTGGTAATTGTAAAAGAAACTATGCTACAGCGTATATTACTACCATGTAAATTATTACTAAATCAATGTTGATTTCTGTGTTTATGTGCAACATGTACTATGACTTTGTACATTCCGTCCCTTTCGTATTTTTGGCCTAGAATAGTTATTTGTTTAACCTCCGATACATTTGAAAAATGTACTACCCTGTACCACTTGTAGAACTCTACGCTGGTACCCATTTTTAAGTCTTTAAAGTCCCAGGATCACTTTAAATGTACTGATAGGATAATGATAGAACCACGTTCTGTTCACTCTAAAACAATGTTGACATAATTATGCCTTTCTTTCGATTCAAGTTGTTTTTTCACGAAAAAACGTTACCAGAAAGTCTGTTTTATGTCTAACTTATAATTATCGATTTAAAAACATAGAAATGTTTTGGTACTGTAAACACATAAAGGTAATTTCTGCCGGTAGGACATCTTTCTGGGTAAAATAATAGCTATTTGTAATTGTGCTCCTGGGACTTTACGTTGATATAGTACAGTATGGTGTATCTTAATTCTAAGATCAAAAAGGTTAGTTAATGATCAGTTATCATAAATCGTTACTTTCCTGTTCATCTTTTAAAACTAAACTGAGTATAACACTGGTCTCGGAGAATCAGACGCCTTTCTGTCCCTTGCGCACTATGGTCTGTTTGTAGACTACCTTCTTTATTATATGGTGCACAACCTTAAAAAAGGCGTTTTAAATTGAATATTCTTTAAAATCAAAAATGAGGTTTCACAATATTGTTGCATTTCGTTTTCCTTGTAGTCATTAATTTATTTTCCACTATATTTTATTCTGCTCTACAGAATGATAAAGCGAGAACTACAGGACTTACATTTCATAATACTAAATGCAAGACTGTTAAGTTTGTTAATACAGGATCGTTAGATGATATAAGACATATATAAGACAGGATTGTTTCACGGTAAAACTCTATTCCGTGTATACAAAGATATGTTCAGTTTTATTCCATCTGTGAATTTATGATTTACTTTAAGGTTTGAAAACTTTGTATGATTATTGTTTGTTTACCCTTTCAGTGTCTGGTGTTTCCACAAAGCATCTTGACTTCTCAAAATGGTATGAATAGTTTGCAGTGTTTTAAAGTAATAA
>JAUMHA010177383.1:0-16458 GCA_032359765.1 Saxidomus gigantea
CATGTGTAGGTTCCCTGATCATCGCGTTTAACACTCGCTATATCCACAATAGCTGTGCCATATTGTGCCTTAACATCAACAATTGGGTCAACTTCAAGCGGGACGTCATCAAGGCCATGCCTTACAGGTTCTATCCAGTACACTGCTGGAACGGATTCACCATCAGCTGTGCACTCCAAGGTCACCCGCTGACCAATCAGAGCATTAACAGTTTTACTAGGCTGAACAGTAATAGTTGGTGGAGCTAAAATGAAGCAAAGTTTACCATGTACATCCTTCTTTGTGTCTTTGGATTTCTCTTTAATTGTTTAAGAACAACTACTTAAGAAAGAGAAAACATCGAAAATGTTTTGAAACACAATATATATTTGCCAATATACTTGCACATACGATAGGTCACTGTAATACACATACAAAAGTTAAACTTTTACACAACTTCTACTGAAGCAATAAAGTCCCAATATTTAAAGAATACATATTAGGATGTCCTTCAGCAGTCATAATAATTCGTACGGATCCTAAAAACAGGACTGGATCTGTTGCTTCAAGCAATAAAATGTGACATGCATGTATGTAAAAAATCAACAACCAAAGATACAGAATCAAACAGTGCCACCTTCAACTATTAGACTTGCAGTAGCAGTTGTTGTTCCCATTTCATTTTCCGCTGTACAGATGTATCCACCTTGTTCTACTTGTGTAACTTGCTTGAACATTATCACACCGTTGTCCATCGTTTCTATTTTATCTGAAGCCATTGGGACACCTCCAGCTCTGCAGTAGTGAAGTTGAGATAACTCGAGTTAATGAATAAAACAATAAATAAGAAGACACAGTCGTAACTTTTCTATTTGTTAAAACACAGTCATAAATTTTCTATTGGTTAAAACACAGTCTTAAATTTTCTATTGCTTGAAACACAGTCTTAAATTTTCTTTTTGTTACAGAAGAAATACAACTTAATGCTAACTGAAAGTTTTACAAAACAATTTCCCTTTAAAACGGGTTTGTGAAAAGCACCATTCATTTATGTCCAACATAATAATGATATAATCAATTTTTGTGTATTCACCAACGACTATCAGCAATATCGATAAGAAAAATACTGTGATGTGGTTTTTGATGCATGAATAAATGCCTCGGTTAATCGATTGACCCAGATAACCTTCTCACTTTATCTGCTTGGTTACATCTGTCCAAATAAACACACAAGAGCAAAGTAATCGTCAGCAGTCTAATAACCAAAGCAAAAGAACTAAAAAAAATGAAGACTCCAACCTGGACCATGTTATCTTTGGGGGAGGATCACCATCCATGACTCTACATTGAAACAAGGCACCTCCACCTACTGCTACACGCTGGGTCGTATTAGGATACAGGTCAATTTTCGGTCTAATGCTTCCTATAAAATTAAAAACCACTCCTTTTTATGCTAACATGTATTTTCATAATAAGAAACTTCAAAGTATCAGAAAAAAAATCAAAATAGCAGAAAAAGTAGTTATGGGCAGCAATATGCCATCTTCATTAAACTGACTTACTTTGAACTTCAACGACAGTCCAATCTTGCTCTAACCCATATTCATTTTCAGCTCTGCACACATAGATGCCCCTGTCAGCCATTGTAGCCTTGGTAATTCTCATAACATTGCCGTTTACCTAGAATTCCGAGTAATGTAGAAAGAACGTAGCAACGAATTATTGAATTATTAAAATTATACTTTCTTGGTTAATGACAGAGCTAGATAATTTTACATCTTAAAGTTACACACTGACAGGACTGAACAAAACAAGAGCAACAGTCAATCATTCTGAGGAAGTGATCAGAACCACCAGGCCATTAATACCATAATCATATGTAGCTATTAGCTATTTAATTACCTGATGATTGGGTGCCAGTTCTTCTCTGGATTTCAGCCATGTGACCTTTGGTTCAGGGGAACCAGTAACCTGACAACGCAGGGTACCAGTAGTTCCCATTAGTATCGTGACCTTTTCTGATTCAAGGCGTACTGTAGGTGCCTCTCCTATAAAAAATAATTGTCTTTTATAGTCGAGGGTGCTTAACTGACAAAACACCAACGATATGTTTAATTAACTAAAGCCAAAACAAGCTTCTTATCGAAAAGAATTGGCTCACTACTATACTGCACCTAATACTACAATTAACAGTTTTGAAGAATTCTTCAAACTAAATGATGTGCTTCTTGTTGAAGTAAGTGTTTATAATTTTGAGTTCAATAAATGAATTTGAATTATGGCTACTGCATATATCTACAGTAAAATAATGTAGTGCATTTCTGATAATTTGCACTGTGTACGGGGGCGGAGCTTAACTGTGATCTATCTGAAATAGAACACATGATCTACCTAAAATAGAGAACAGTTACAATAGCGCAACGGAGCAAATGTGCCATAATTCAAAATAGATAGTGTACTGTTGACTCAAAGAATTACGTCATTTCTCGGAGATATATAACATAATTATTCTCGCAAACAGTACTCTATCTTATACGTTGAGATCGAAACACATTGATGTACCATCCTTACATCAAGGAACTAAATGTACATGTATTTATAAGAAGAGAAGGGGTAAAATTTATTGCAATCACTCTCTGATTTGCCCAGTTTAGATACAACATACAAGTAACACACAGGTACCTGTTCAATCACATGTGAAATAAATGACTACAGTACTGATTCACATACTTCCTTCAATCTCGACTTCCAACACAGCTATTGCTGTGCTCAGTCGACCTGTATCTGTGTCCGTTCCCGTACATACGTAGTTTCCAGCATAGCTAGGCTGCACGTTGGGTATTGTCAGTACACCATTATCCTGTGATGATCCAGGTGGTAGGCCACTGGAGCGTGACCAGACTAGCGTAACTCTACCACTAGCATCTTCAGCGTAACATTCAAGACGAGCTGTATCTCCAACAAGGCTGACATACTTAGTTTGCCGTACAATAATTGTAATATCTGGTTTGTCAACTACAAAAGGAACAATATAGTCAATCAACATGTATTAGATTTCAGGTTTTAATTTTTGTATTCTCCTTTGTTAGTTGCAGAACACTTAATGTCACCTTTAAGGTCATTTTATTGAAGAAAAACTTGACTCATTTCTCACGTTTGTAAGTAAATTTAAATGTTATACTCAGTATGCAACACCTTTTCACAAGAGACTTCTTCATTCACAACTGTTGGTTTTGTGATAGTTTCCATAAACATCACACAATTTATCATTCCTTGAATTGCCTGCTTTATTCTCCTTTCATAAAGATGACAATCAATCAATTTTTCTCCAAAGAATCAGGTTTAATACCAATTCTTGAAAACGCAACAATTCAAGTTTAATTCAGTTAATCTGGGCAAAGTATTTTAAGCATTATGTGTACAACTACTTAAATCTGAGCCAATCGTATGGCTGAAATTGCTCTACAAGTATGAGTATTTATGAACCCCAACGTATTGTGTAACGTCGCTTAAGAGGACATCATAAAAATACATTGTTTACTTTCATCGTCACTACTTTGAATTAATACCTTTCAAATAACCAACTTACCTCTAGTCACATAAAGGATAGTCCTGACCTCTGCCGATCCAAGATCATTTGTTGCCTTGCAGTAATAATCGGACTCGTCATCAATTCGTACTCGTGGAATTCTGAGCACACCATCACTTGTTATTGTAGCATCAGGGTTCATCTCTCTATTCCCGCCTCGGTACCACTCAATTCTTGGTGTTGGCTCACCTGTAGCTATACAGTTGAAGCGGACCGGTGTGGCTTCGTCAGTTGTCTGGTACCTCGGCGCAATCCTTACTGTTGGAGCCTGATTAGCACCTATATAATATAGTAAAACAATAATGAATAAAAACAGTTTTTGTGGCAAAACAAGAAACACTTCTGCCTTGTAATCACTGCAATACAGCTGAAGGAGAGTGACTGGACTTTTGCCACATACTATTATTATTAATATTATTATATTCCTTCAAGAGCCTTTATAGAATAATAACTAGGTACATTGCCTAGTGAATGAAAATATCACAGCACATATAGAGGGTACCAATATGCGACCAGCAGTATAACTCACTTATTTATATACTAATTTATTTATACTCGCTTGCGAAACTTAGATTAATCGCTTTCGGTACTCATTCCAGATGGAATCAACCTGGAAGAGAGAGATGCAATATGGAATTATTTATGTCTTGCCTAAAGACACTACAGACATGGATATAGTAAGGATCGAACCCGGGGCCCTCTGATCCTGTTGTGAACGCGCTACTTCTGCGTGGTAACAAAGTGGTAGAAAGTTCATGAACTTTTTTTAAGGATAAAAGTTGAAAACTACATCAAAAATACATTACCTTCTGATACAATGAGTACTGCAATAGCCTCGTCCATTGAGATCATGTCAGAACCCGTGCATACGTAATTACCAGCGCCACTCCTCTGTATATTAGGAATCACTAGGACACCATTCTGATCTATAGCCTTCACTGGCATCTGTCCACCTTGCTTACTCCAGGACATCATGTATGTCATCTAACATTTAAAACATATCTCTGCTATTTGGTTCAGAAACAAATCTAGCTACTTTGTTATTTAAAGAAGTTTTGCTTTTTCTTCTGCTATGTTTCAGACAAATTTAACACATATCTTCCAAGTTACAACAACAATTTATTGAAAATGGAGTTACTCATTTTAAACAGATAAAATTTAGAATAAAACTGTAAAATTGTGTCCATAGGACATAGATGCCCCCAGCTTGCCACCAAGGACAAAAAACAAGAGGTGATTTCCATTACTTTGCACTTCCTGACCCAAATTTGCTCAGGTGAGCTAAAATAAAGCAAGTAGATCAGTGGGGTCATAATTTTATTCATCTTGGTAGAGGATCATGAACAATGCCAAATATCTGAGCTGTAGGCCTTGTGGTGTGAATGTTGAAGATCTTTTAAGATCTTATATAAGCCTATGTTAAAACCAGTTATGTGATTGCCGAATATCTATGTCAATTACTTAAGGAGCAGTGCGTGCCACAAACATGCCATATAGAACGCCATAATTTTGACTAAGTCAAGGGCCATAACTCAAGTGTCATGGGTCCAATATAAAAAGTAAAGGTGCACAACTTTTCATCAAATAAATATCAGTACAAAGTTTAGTTACTGGAGGACAATAAGTAAAGGAGCAATGTGTGCAAAAAGATTTCTAATATGAGGGAAAATTCAACAACAACACGTGTTCTTCTTAATGATGTTTATGATCACCAACGTTTCGGCTGACGCTTTCATCAGGATATAAAAATGATTTCTGAGAGGTACGTATATACATCTGCACAGACAAGAGCAAATCTATATGCTTACCCTAAAAAGTAGGTCAGAATATCATGTAACACAATGCTGCTATATGACCTAAGCAAAGTTTTATTTTGACAAAATACAATTCAAGTATGTATTACTTTGATCTAGAAATAATTCTCCAAAATGCACAATTTTCATAATTTGAACTTAAAGTTATTGTTAAATATTTCTGTCTTGGACTGACCTCTCTTGATGTTGCAGTTACAGTACAAACAAATCGTGCAGTCCTTCCTTCCTCGACTTCCAACCGAGTTTTATCAATAATGACCTGTAGTGCTACTCGGCCTAAAATTATAATGAGTTTCTAAATTAAATACATATCAGGTAAACATAACATTAAATTGCTGATAAAGAAGCGCAGACTTTTTCTGTTAATTTGTAGTGAGATATGCATGCCACATAGTAAAGGTTGTAAATTTTAGCTAAATCAGAGGCCCCTTATACAGCCCTTCCAAAACACGTACCAATGCATATTTTTATACATGTATGTCTATGTCTATGATATGTCCTTGCCGAGTAATCAGTTTAGAAATGTGTATGCTACCAGTTTGCACACAAAAAGACACAGACAGACAACAGTATATGTATATGCCCAATTCCAAGTGGCAGGCAAAATAAAGGTTAAAAAGACATTGCTAAACTTACCAACGTTAACCTTGAGTTCAACCTCCTGTCTTGTAACACCATATCGGTTTGTTGCGGTACAGATGTATCTGCCAGTGTCGTCTCTCACCAGGTTTCTAATGGTCATAGCGTATCTTGGACTCACTGTTGCCCTATCTGGTAGCTGCCTGCTGTCTAGTCGACTCCATACCACGTTAAATGGACCTTTTCTACTCACTTGACACTTAAAAACATGAACTCAAAGCTTTAAACACATGCAACTTGCAAACAGTATTCATAAATTCCTGCTTAACACTTGACAACTCCATACAGATAAGGAAAATACCCATTACAAGTTAGTTACAATGAAGTACTATGCTTCCATCTTGATGGCCTTCTTGAACTTTTCCTATAGATGATGTAAATATGTACCTTTTCTAAAGACATACTTGACATTATCTTCATACCTGGAATACAACAGTAGACCCCTCCGGTTCCTCTACCCTCATTGGGGATACAACCACATCCGGGCGCAAGTCCATATTTCTTCGTCTACATGAACCACCTGGCTGGGTCGGTTCTCCAATGAAACCTTCAGCACACCTGTCAAAACAATCAACATTTTCATTAATATTCAGTGTGCAAGAGATACAAACGGGCCAAATTGTAATTCATTTAGTGTACCAAAGATATCAGAGGTCTAATGTCATTAAGATATCAAAGGTTCAGTTTACATCAATTCAGTTTCTTCAGCTTGAATCAATATAATGTCATTGAGATATCAAAGGTTGTTCCTATTAGATTCATAGAACATCTCACCATCTATGAGATTCAAGAACATTTCTGTACCCAGAAGATTCAGTACTTACTAGTTTCACAAAGACATCTTAGTATTTTAGAATTTAATACTGTAAATAATATTATTTTAGAGGTTTTTGTCTTCTCTAATTTTCACGAATGAACCACATCAGGAATCCATCTGTCTCGCTAAAATTTCTGTCTTAAGATTTGATACAGTATGTGCTTATTTAGCTGTATGAGTCTTGCTCGCCAGTTCAAGAAATCGCAAATAAATTGAAAATTAGAAAATCACAAAATAAACAACCAATGAATATAAAGAAGTTTACAGTATACAACAAGGAAAGTATATATCACTGTTCGTTTCAAAATGTAAGGTGCATATAAAGCTGGTCATATCATTAAAGAGGGCTCAGTGGATTAACATTCTGGTACTTAATGCTCAGGGACTAAGTTTTGTCAGATGAAAAGCAATTAGACACTTACACTCCACACTGTCTTCCAGTGTACCCAGTTGGACATCCGTCACACGTGACCTGATTGTCCTCAGCAAGGTAACATGTTCGTGAAAACCTAAAGAAATATACATATAACATTTTTCAAAAATGTACAATCAAATCTATAGCATGGGGTCAACTTTTATTTCGAAAAGTATTTGAAATCCATAAGTAAGTAAAAACTGGTCTTTATATTATATCTTTTCCTTCCTACATAGTTTTATCGAAATATATCATTCTGTTCAGTGTTTTATCATCAACATTAATGATCGGTTTTATCACTATTAACAATCTGTTTCATGTTTCCTTACTGATTTGGAGGCGTGGTCAAAGGACACGGGCATGGTCGGCAATCATTGGGTGTTCCAGAAGTGGGATCACCATAGAAACCTGCTGCACAGCTTTCACAGTGATCTCCGTCTGTGTTATGTTGACATTCCTACAATAATCCAAATACTAAGCCCAGTAGTTTACTTCTTATTCTCAAATGCCACATAGCTCATCTCTTTTAATTACATCATACTTAAAATGACATCTGCCAACATAAGTTAGAAAGAAACTTTCAGTATGAATGTTATTAGGTTTTTAATAATGAAGTATACGTAAAATATTAAATTTCATCTTTTACCAGGCACCGCCCTGTGTCAGGATCACATGACGACCAATGCCCATTGCAGTTACACCTGACACAGCGTCCGACTCCGCCACTACCATCAGACACACTGAGGTAACCATCTGCACAGCGCTGGCATGACAGTCCTGTATATCCCTCCGGGCATCTACAATCTTCTACCATAGGTGCTCCACCAAAATCTTTTAAAGTACATTACGCATTGTTTATTCTTATTTTTCCACCAGTGTATAAAGAAAGTTAACACAATTAATATACAGACCTAGGCTAAAAATACTCACAAACAGAAATGCTCGCCTTTTGATTTGAAAATCTCTACTTCAGTAACTTTAAGTTTTACATTAAAATAAAACAATCTACCTCTGTGTAAAATGTACTAAATGTATAAATAATTTTTAACTAGCTCACTGGTGTGTACAATAGATAAAATGTTTAAATAATGTTTAACTCACTGGATACGAAAAAATATTAAAACACAACTATAAAGCGTAAAAGCAAACCAGTCCTGTTTCAATATCAGTAAAATGATTCAGACCTAAAAAAAGGTTAAAATAAAAGCATATCCAAAGAAATAGAACAGGAAAGCAATACAAATTAAAAGAATCATAAAGATGTTAAGAAATCTTCTAAAAAAGTCAAAAAGCCTACACCTCTGTCCTAATTTGACATGGAAAACAGACTATTTGTGACAAGTTATGGTATCTTACAGTCAGATATTACAAAGGTAAAGTTATCTATCATGACAAACGTATAGCTCTAGACATTTCACTTTTGACAACACAATAAATGTGTAACTGAAAACATATCGATTCTTCAAACATGCCAATTCAGAGTCATTATCTCCAGCACTAAGTTTAACTGTTTCGTCACTTCAGAGCTAGGCTATTAGCATGCAATATAGGAAATACAAATTCTCTTTCTCATTGTTTTCTTTCTTACAAACTAGCCCTATATCACTTTTAGAAACACTGAAATATTTTCTAAAACTATCAGCGAATGTAGTTCAACCCTTTCATATCCTTTGGACAACTCTGGAGAGATGGCTTAAGGCTAAATAGTGACCTTAGTATTTTCAAGTTTCCTAACAAAAACACATTTGTTGTCATGTACATTGACTGTATATAATTAGAACATTAACAAGGTGATCTGAGAAAGAAGAACCTAGCTATCTAGGTTTGCGAGGATTTGTCAGTTCCAAACTATTTCAATATCAGTAACAGACATCTTTTAATAAAACAATATGATTTTTTTCTAAATCACTACAATATAAACAGATGGTTCAAAAGTGACATCAACTGGTCTAAGAAATTGTTTTTTTAAATCTTATGGAGTTTCGGAGGCAAATACAAAATGTATTGTCCTTTCACGTTCAAGCAAACTACACACATTTTCAGTTTTTCCTGTTAGTATTTTCATGATATCATCAGTAATAATGTTATGACAGTATAGAGTCCAGACGCAGATCATCCAACATGCAAATTCAGATTCTTTTGTTGGCAGGTGTCCAAAGAATATTAAAAAGCTTAAGGTACGACAGCTTTCATATTCCTTCATAGTAGATTAAACTGAAACCTACCAGTACATGTATTTATTTCTTGAACAACATTTGTTTTTAGTCTGTCTGGAAATGTCTTACAACGTATTAGTTATATGATAGAAAATTTCACCTTTAATTGCGTCATCATCGTTCACAACCAGTGTGCCTTCGCGATTTTTTAGTGTTGCTGTTACATAGGTCCATTCATTGACACAAAGAGGATTTCTACTGCGAATAACTGCTGGACCTTTGGAATATAAAAAAATACGATGAAACAAAATAAACATTCCAAACAATCCCCATCCTCTTATGTTTAAAGTTCAAGCTAAAAGCTGCAATTCAAAATCATTCAATAGATCTAAACTGAAAATGCTGCAATTCAAAATCATTCAATAGATTTAAACTGAAGATACTGCAATTCAAAATCACTCAATAGATTTAAACTGAAGACGCTGCAATTCAAAATAATTTAAACTATTTAAACTGAAAACGCTGCAATTCACAACCATTTTAACTATTTAAAATGAAAACGCTGCAATTTAAAGACATTCAATAGATTTAAACTGAAATGCTGCAATAAAAACAAGTGTTCATTTTCACAAGTAGATAATTCATGGTATCATTCATTTCAGACAAGAAGTACGAAATTAAACATTAACTAGAGTTTTTTTTAAAAAACGCATGTATTCCACCACTTAACAAAGAAGAAGAGACAGGTATGTATGTCAAGAATTATAAATAATTCGAAATATAAACTTTTTTTTCGGTGGTTTATAGTAATATAACGGTGTAGTCTATCTTGATAAACTCACTGTTCATCCAGAGAACGATATGCACAACTACACTTGGTACCAAACATTTCTACTAAGTTTCAGTAAAATCCAAACAGGCGTGTAGGAGTTGGGCGGACAAACTTTTGTGACAAACGCACAGTACCAAATTCATATGTTCCCCCACCCACTAGGCGGATGACATAATTCAAGAAGACACACTTGTTTCACAGAAGTATACAGTCATAGTTATACAAAAATGTTTCTTACCTGAGCCTGTGTCAAATCTGAATTCCAAGTATCCATCTTTTTGAACAATTGCCATGAAATCCCCCGTGCCATCTTTATCATTGCCTTTATAAAGTATTATTCCGTCACTAAGAGATTGTGGTTTGAATTCCAATTTAATTTGTAAAGCAAACAAGGCATCTTCTGCAGGTTGGCAGGCTATGAATGACGTCCTATTGAAAAATGGGTTAATTACTGGAACATCTGTAAAATTAATGTTTTGGTAAAAAGATAAAATGATGTCATATGATTTTAGAGATGAATCAATATTGATCAAATGTCCACCGTCTGTTTGACATTGCTGTTGAGCTAGCTCCTGTGGTTTCTTGATAGATTTGTATAGTTTCACACAATACCCAGATGCTGTCACGTTGTAACTATGAGGACAAAGTGTTTGGCACACAGCATTTTCTGTCTCCTTCTTTGTCTCAGTAGTGTCGGGGCAATTGGTTTCAGTCCTGCCACATTCGCGTGTACGTGAGTACGTGGGTCTATGGTCTCCCAAATTAACAGGTGTCCACTTTGACCACTCTGAGCAAGTATAAAGTTTGCATATATCTGTAGCAAGTTGATCAAACCTGTCGTTGATCATTTCTTCAAGTCTGTGTTCAGTTTCATTAATTTTCAGTTCCAGACTATTTTCAACTCTACTTGTTTCTGTTAGTAATTTTTCTGTGTCTGCTTCCTTGATATGATTTTCAACACTATTAAACTTCCTTTCGAGACTTAGGAAGGATTTCGCAAAAAGTTTATATAGTGGATTTCCTAATATGTTGGTAATATGGATTAGCTTTTTAGCATCGTTGGATTCGAGACTGTTACCATGACTATCAGTGTTGTTTTGACTGCAGTCTATTAATCCTATCACCAGTATCAGAATAAAAATTAATGTAACACGTTTGACATCCATCATTTTATTACTAAGAAAATCCAATCTGTTTTTTTTTTTTCAAACTGATAAATATGTTACTACATGTAACTGTTGGGCACTTGAAGTGTTGTTCTGCTTAAATTGTCTTGATTGTCTGCTACAGAGGTTTTGAATTAACTGTGGAAATTGACCATGCAGAGAAGTAAAGTACAGCTCACAGAAAAACTTGGGAACAGTTGTTAAGATCTAGAATCCATTCTTACAGAGTTAAACCTGTGTAATACATTTCACCAATAGCTTTGTCCATATACATATATGCTTTGCAATTTAGTTTTCCAACACTCTTATAATTAGAGTTTGGTGCAATACTAATATAACTAAAAATAGAACAATGAGATAGGCTGCTAAAAACAATACCTCAATACAATACAATATTTATTTTTTGTCGGATAGGGTTTAAACTTATAACATTATGTATAGCTTTTAACCGACATAATTCAGACTATAATGACACATCTGGCACTGTTCAGTTTAACAATTCAGTTTAATCTGCTATGCAGCTAAGCTCATGCATCTTTGTTACTAAAGAATTACTTGAAAGTATGTTGCATATAACTAAGACCATTTCAAGTCCCCATTGAAAAAAAAGATATTTCTAAAATAATACCAGTACTATATATGGGTAATATTCACAATGATTGAAATTTAATGTTTGCTTTTTCCGCAAAATTTCCCAGTTTGCTAATTTAAAAATTTGCAAATGATTCATTTGACATAGAATTATCCTTTCGCAAATATAAACTTTGCAAATAAGTCTGTTTGCACACAAATCACGGAATTTTATTCCCGGAAAATAACTTAATTTACAGTACTTCGGCAGGACAGCTCGGCTACAGATATAAAACTGAATGATTTTCAAAAATTAGTGCCTAAATTTTTCAAAGCAGTATAACTGAATAGCTGTTGATATTACAGAATAAAACATGTTTTTTGCAGTTTGGTTGGCAAAAAGCGGAATGCATTCTTGAAAATTCTGGCATATAAAATGAAAACAAACGTGACCCAGCTGCATGGTAGATACAACAGAATAGTTTGTGTGCTCATAGCACGATTCTAATTAATTGGAATATCGTCTCTGGTTTTGAAATTACCATTTCAAACGGCATACACAAAAAAGATTGTGTGCTTTTACATTTCATAAACTATAGCAACTTTGCTAATTTTTAGAAGATTATCATATTGATAGAACTTGATAAAACCATGTCAAGTTTGCTTTAATTGGACACCTTTTACCAGCCAAGCAAGCCAAGCCCAGCCAACCCAGCCCACCAATCCTAGCCAGCCATCCAAGCTATCTAACGCAGCAACCCCAGTCATCCAGCCTAGCCAGTCAGCTAGCCAGCCAAGCCAAGCATACCCAGCCAACCAAGCCACCCCGGCCAGCCAACCAGCAAGCCAAGCCTAGCCAATCCAGCATGCGAAGCCATTCATCCAGCTCCGCCGAGCCATCCACCAAAGCAAGCCAAGCCAACAAAGTTAAGCCAACCAGCCTAGAATCGTCAAGCCAGACACGCCCAGCCCAGCCAGGCTGTCAGCAGGCCCAGCCAACAAAGCCTAGCCAGCCATCCAAGCAAACCAACGAAGCCAGCTAGCCATTCAAGCCAGCCAGCCGGCTAAGCCAGCCAGCCAGTCAGACAGCAGCAGTTGGATAAAGAGGCAAAGACAGAGCCTGAGTCTGAGACCGAGGCCGAGGCCGACCTAAGACAAACTACAAGAAGATATTGCCCCCTTGTTTGAGATAGAGCCATGTACAAGCCGCCAGTCTCGAAAGTTCAAAACCCACAGTCAAGTATATTATGTTATGTTTTAGTAATACAGTCGCTTTTTCTAGACCACACATATTTCATGAGCTTGGGGAGATACTGCAAGAGAAAAGCACAGGGCACCGATTGCTTGACGAGTGTGAACGTGTGTTGCAGAGTAATCAAGACTTTAAGATCCAAAATGGAGGCATGTCAGCTGAAATAACACACATCTGTATGCCGGGAGAATAAATAAAACTACAACACTTTGAAAATTAGCCATTTTCAAGCAGTTTTCACGCACGATCACCAGATTTTGACAAAGCCCCTCGACTAGACAGACCGGGACAGTATGCGGACATTTTTTTTATAATATTTCTTACCTGTGTTATCTCTAGGATATTTCAGATTATCAAGTCTTCGCAGAATTTCAGACGAATCTTGCTCGTAATTTTACGGGAAGCTGAAACTGTAAACAACGCACCGCGCATGCGCAGCTTGTCCTACTGCGTGTACTGCGGGGAACAATAAAACAAGTTTTAAAATCACCAAATGAACCAAATAAATTCAGAACAGCTTGTAACTACATTTGTAGTTCAAAGTTCCGTAACTAAGTGGGTAACTTTCGATCAGCACAGTCATACAATTTAAAATACGTGCTTATTCCTCCCTACAAACACCACACAATCAAGGCTCTCCGACAATAAGACTCAGATCAACATCTACCCTATCTGTATATGGAAGACAGCCATAGTGCACCCAGTAGTCATAACAATTGTCACAGCAAATCCCCTTCCATTTATTTGTTCAAGAACCACAAAGCATAGAAGAGGTCAGGGATAAATCCTCCACCTGAATGACAGGCTCATTGTCGGGAACTTCTAGGTCATCTGATGCCTGAACCGAAATATCATCAGTTATCAACCTAGCTTTTTCATGCCGCAGCCTCTTTGATTTAGGCTTCGTGATAGTAGGTGGCTCAACAGGAATATCTGCTAATTCTACTGGAATAACTCCCATACGTACTAAACGGTCTGGGAGTGAAAAAAACACAACTGTCGCAAACACTAGCATGATCATATTGATCCTGTTGACTCTCATATGAGACAGACTTGGTGGTAGACAGATCTGGTATTGCAGCTACGGCAGTTCTGTAGACCGGAAAGAGGCAAGTGGAACGGAAAGCTGATATGGATGTTTTGGTGGAATTTTGTCTAGTGCAAGTTTCAGTATCATCAGAAATTTGTGTCTCGGAAGTGTACTCATACCAGTGAACCCAAGAGACACACATAAATCACCAACCTTAGACTTAAATCATGAAAATAACCAACGTCCAGTGGTTACAGCAAATGAGTACTGTGTGCTGGGAAACAAAGTAAATGTACATTTTGTGCCCTGGTTTCATCAACAACAGCTGCGGACAAATGTGTAACATGATTATCAAGGCTAAGTAAAACTGGCCTATGGTTGCCACAGTTTGACACAAAACACTCTCTGAACACCTTTAAAAACAATTCAGAGTTTATATTCCCTGTCTTCGTACATTCAAAGAACCAAGAATCTAGTACGCCATCTCGATAGCCTGTTCTTAAGTTTTTGTTGAATATGAGCTAAGGTGGCAGAGTGCAACCACTTGCAGAAATGGCAAGATGGACTGTTACATGTCCTGAGAAGGATACATGGACACGCCATGGCTGTCTTAGACCGCGGTGACCTATAACTTTTGCATGGTTCTTTTCACGCCCACTGAAACCAGTCTGATCACAGTTTCAAACTTGGTCACCTTTAGAATCAAGCCTAAGTTTTGTTAGTGTACTTTCTAATAGTGTAAAGTACTGGTTGATCTGTGGCTGAGACACTGAAGCCCTTGTATATGTATATGTGACGTGCATTCTGGCTGCCTGTACCCATTTATCACTTGGGCCCTTTTCTAAGTTAACTAGTGTGTTGCGATCACACAGAGTGACTTGATCACTTTTCTAGGCAAGGGAAAACCGTGCTCTGCCATGTATAGTATATATTGTAAAAGAGCAGTTTCTTCTGTCTCTGACAAACATCTTTCTGGCCCTTTCCTTGTGTCAATACCCTTAAAGTTTGTACAGTGATCAGCAACAGTTGACTTTGGCAAACCAGTTTTCTTTGCTGCACCACGGATTCTCCACCCATTTTGAACAAGATCTACTGCCCTTTTAACGGAAGCCTGCCACTCTGCATTAGTTTTCTTTGGTGACATTATTCATCTATAATATAAATAAGAAGATCTAGCACTTCATAAACACTGAACTGTAATGTATTTATTACTGTACTACCATAGTCTGCCAGGCAATTACATGTTCCTTTGACTACTTTTAAATTGCTTGAAGCTTATTTTTTTATGAAAATTTATTATCTGTGCAGCTCATTAAAAGAAAAAATAGATAATCCTTCATATTGTTATTTTCATGAAAATGCCCATGCTTTTAATTTAAAAAAAAAATCACATGTGTACATGTTGTAGATGCATTTGGCGCATAACTGTACAACATGCATGCGCCCTAATGATGCCGATGCTGTGAAGTTTCAGTTCAAAAATTGCATTAACGAAAATCCAACGGAACATTTTAGGCTCCGTATTGAATATTTTGGTGAGTTTTTTTAAATAGCTTTTAAGACAGTTAAATTATTTAAAATTCTTTCATTTGAAGTGGTTGTAGGCTGATTTATACACGGTTTCATATTTAATTGTCAAAACTGTTTGTTTATGTTCCGCTATTCGACTTCGTCTGCTTGTCTGTCAAAAATCCGGAAGTGTGAACATACATGTATTATACTCGAACTGGCATGCAAGATTTCTACCCCGTGCCGTTTCCGTGTAAATAAAACAGGTCTTTCGGAACATATTTTAAAGTTGAAGAAGCCAAATGCCCTTCGCAGACAAAATCAGAACTAACCTTTCAGTGTGTACTCCAAGATTTATCCTTTTATCATTAATCTCTTAACAACGTTTTAATTTCACATTACTGTTGCTCGGCTGAATTAAGCATATAGAATTAATGACGTCATTACGCGATGTGTTTCTAAAAAAATGACTAGCACGTGCGATGTACAGTAAAACTTCGATAACTTGAAGTCGCACGAGGCAAAATACAAAAAAATTACCAAATTCTGTTTTAGATTGTTTACAAATGTAATAAATGCAATATTAATTCAATTTCTTCACACACAAACTTGATTTCTAGATTTAAGAAAAGCATTCGATTTAGTTGACCACGAGATCCTCCTCTATAAATTAAAATTGTATCATTTTTC
>JAUMHA010177605.1:0-16457 GCA_032359765.1 Saxidomus gigantea
AATGAAGAATCATAATTTGGGATTATATGCTGACTGACGTGCCGGAGCTACTTTCAGATTTGGTACTTAAGGAGTAGTCATCGGAAAACGGTAAGTAAATTTGTTTGTTTCACAAACAAATAAAAACGTGGAAAACATATATTCAATGAGAAAATATACTCCCGGAAGTCTTACATTCATAACATTTTTCATGATTGTTAAATCTAGCAGGATAGTCAATCGTTATCATAACATATACTAGCGTGAAGCCCTGTCAATCAGTACATGAATAAACCAAAAAGCATTCTTTCATGGTTGAAGTATAACAAATCGAAAGGCTTAATATGTTTAATGTTGACGTATTAGTCGAGTGGCAAATAATTTCAACTCGTCACTTAAAAACGTAAATAATATGATTCTTTAAACTTTATATTGTTGAACTTATCAAAGATGTGCATATGAGACGGACTAAATGATTGTACAAAGTTTAATCGTATATATCATAAAAAGTTATAAATACTCAAAATCATCTACCAAATTCCCCATACCCGCAAAATGAAAGAGACATTCAGAACAAAAAATTAGATCTTTGTAATATTCAAGACGAATGATTTACATCTGGTTACCGTACGCAAAACATTTATCCCGTAAAATGTACAATTTCTCTTTCATTAAAATGTCAGTGCTCTTATTTTTTCATTTATTATCCTTCCCGTCATCAAATATGACAAGTACATCTGGTTAACACTGTATTTTCGTTTTAGTTATGTGGGGCAAAGGGTCTGAATAAGTAGTGAGTTTTGGATTTGATTAATGTTTAGGCCAACATGCAAGATTTAAATCTTTACTAAAAGAATGACCATAAATATGTACTCCTGATGAAACATTTGAAATAACTTCAAACGCCTCTTAATCACTTCTAGTAATCACTAACTGTGACACATACTTGTTACATCGTTCAAACTAAATTCCAGATGATACAATAATGTTACTTTGGTTTTTCGTAAATCAGACCTGCAACGTGTCTAGCATGCTACTTTATGTACTATCTAAAATCTAAACATGATATATACCACTCGATAAACATTTCTGTTTAAAAACAGGAAGGCTACAATATTTTTACTCGAAATAACTAAAAAAAGGCAAATATGCAGGCAAACAGGCGTCATGATTGCAATTCAATGATATGGCACGCATTGGTCTGATGCAATGCAGTTTGGATGCAATTTTACATCAAATTCTAACATAGATCAGCTAAGGTTTTATTTAAACCAAGACTAAAACCAGCGTTGTAACTAAGTGCGATTAACAACTGTTTAGAGTCAAATGACCAGTTAAACAAAACAGCTAACCAGAAGACACATCATATTTGAGACAAATTTAAAATGCTTCTAGAACATTTATCATGAAACATTTCCATCGATAAATATTCGAGTAATGTGCCAACGTTTATCTGCTAAGACTTAAAATTAGAAATTGTTAGATAGCTGAAGCTGATCCGTGTTCCACGTTATTTAGGTTGGCAAACGTATCAAATTGTTGAACTTGAACTAGTATAGTGCATTCATGGGCGAGAAACAGTGCAAACGTAGATACTTATACACTAGACGTGAAATCCAGGAATCGCAGGTTCGATTCCCTGCTCCTTCACTAATATAACTTATGATCTTTTGGATGAGACCTAAATATCGGTGCAGTACACCGTTAAAGAATCATGCGGTGTCTATCTTGTGCAATCGCCCGAAACCTAAAGTAACTAAACTCTTCTTTAAAAGTGAATGAGGTAAAATCATTATCCGATTTTACACGCTTTGCCTTTGGACGAGACCGAATTTCATGTATACATAATTTAATTGGCATATATCACACTCATTCTAACAATTACTTATATTAGCAATGTCATGAAGATGTAAGTAGGAGAAACCACAAATTAGCACCCTCTACAATTTTATATGTTTGCTCTGCTCGAGGGTAATTGTAAACCTCATCTGTAATGACTATATCTTCAAACCGCAGCTATTTACTTCTTTTTTATTTGTGCAGTGCTTGAAAGGCAGATCATTCTTTTCAATATCGTAACCACTACAAAAAGTTCGTTTGAAATGATTGCAATTAGCACACAACCTCCTCTATGTTGCGAAGTATAGCATCGAATGGCGTAATGTAAATTTACGTTAATAGCCACGTGAATGCAGGAGCTAACAAGACATAAGCAGTTAGAATTATTGCCAATGGTACTGTCTCCAAAAGTGCTATGAAGCTTTTGATATGTGAGAGACATTATTGTAAGAGGAGCGTATAATACACGATTAACCTGTTCATCAATCTAAAATATATCAGGCATTAGTGACCTTAAAACCTCCTAGCAAATGATCCACCTTTGTTTTAATGATAGTTTGTGGTAGACTGACATCACCAAACTTTAAATACCATAACCATTTGCTTACAACTGCTGATCTAAGTAATACTTGTATCATAGCACATTTGCTCTGTTACGCTATTGTAACTGTGGTCTATTATAGATAGATCATGTTCTCTATTGGTAAAGTCACAGGATCACATTCACAAGTAGCTCTCAAATCGTCAAGAAAGATGTCAGAAATTACCTTTATATGTACAAAAAACATTCCTAGCTTTGCTTTTTAAATGGATAAGTACATATAAGAAACATAGCGCAGTATTTCTTTTAATAATATTGCAAAAAATTAGAAACTTTTTCTGGCAACTCTTTCTTTTGAAGAAACATCTTGAATACTAAAGAAAGGAGGCATATGTCAACATTGTTTTGGAGTGAATAGATCATGGTTGTATCAGTTTCCTATCAATGAATTAATGTTGCTTTATCAGTAAATTTAAAGAGATCCTGTGACTTTAAGCTCCGCCTACATACACAGTGCAAATTATGAGAAATGCAGTACATTGTTTTTCTATAGCTACATAAAATAATACAAATAGATTGTTACGTATAGAAATAGTTAAAATAGTTGAAGGTAACTCCGACGTTTCTAATTAACACAATGACAAGGTGCCTGTACTCACCATATACGTTCAAAGTTGTAACGATATCAGTGTATGACGGAACTAACATGATAGTGTTTGTCTTATATATTTACCTTCCAATTTAAATTGTTCAGAAAATAACGTAACAATGCTCAAAACAAAGACAGTTGTGTCTAAATGTTGAACTATTTTCTAGTCAATATCAATAGGCATGGGAATAAAAACACTGACCTTACAAAACATTCTGCCGGATGACATAACAGTATTACGCATTAAAGTATTTTTGTTTAAAATGTTCTAAATTTGAGCTAATAAACAAATGATTAAAAAACTCCTTTTCATTCATCATATTTTTATGAATGTAATTATACTGTAGAGCTCTAAGATATCTGCATTAAAACAGGTATGCCTGAGTGGAACTGTATTCGTTGATGCACATATTGAAAACAAATTTTCCATATTGATTACCATTTTGCCACTGCAAATAAGATTTTCAAATCTACCAGAAACCAATCGCATTGTATACCTGATAAAAGGCTTTTAATTCAAGTTAGGCACGATTTCTGGTACTTTCAAACACTTTTCCCTAACATTGACAGCTCATTTCAATAAAAGCCCATCATTTAACTGCAATGATAATGTTTTCTTTCACTATGATTTATGAAGGCGTCTGATAAATCAGTTAACAAAAACAAAATCGTATTTTAAATATTACATTAATTTTATAATTTTTTGAGAGAAAATGATTTTATCAACACAGACTTAACAGGCAACTTATGTGTCATACACATATACTACAAGGTATCTGACGAAGTCTGTATTACAACAAAGTAACAGTTTCTCAAGGTGTTGAGATATTTTTCCGCGCAGCCGTATTAAGTTTGCGTTTGACCGGAAGTTGGTAACCTTTCAAGCGCCAATAAATCATGTAGAATGTGTAACTTTGTTTGAATTGAGAAATTTACTCTGCAAGGCACCTTGTAACTGGATAATGCCGAATGAAAAAACTACCAATCGACTTTAAATACTCAAAATGACACCGACCATTACCGAAGATAGTTCAAAGACTGACAAATATAAAAAACATTATCTTGCAAGTTGTTCATACAAAGTAAACGAGAAACACATTACTTGCGTTTCTTAAATATACACAACATTTATGTCCTTATAACCTAGATTGTTTGTCATAAACACAGCACCTGTCTGTAGAAAAACGTCTTATTTAACAACAACTAGGGGGAAGTAATAATTGTTGATATGTATCTACACTGTTTGCATTAGCACTTATCCTCGGGTAATTTTGTAAATGGAAGAAAATGTTACGATAATTTTAAAGTATCTAGTTTGCAGGAAGTCTTTTAGTGAAAATTTGAATGCATGGTGTTTTGATTAAAATATCGACCCAATAACCCCATACGAGTAAACAGATTAATAAGTTATGAAAAGCATGGCATCGTTTTCTTCCAGGTACTGTAATTTCTGATTTGGAGTTTTTTCATGTTTATTTGGTATCAAAAGCGAACATGGATCATTGATAGTTTGTTGTTGCTTTAATGCAGGGGAGGCCTGAGAACTATTAAGTGCTACATGTACCTTAAGTTCAATCTAGTACCTTACTTTCTAAATTCCTATTGTAAATAAGCATACAATTTAACAAAAAGGAATTCGTTCATTTGATGCTAGCTATCGTATTGGTCATTATACCCGCATCTAACGCTTTAATCTTAAATTGAACTAGAACTTCAGGGCACCATAATGTTTTTCCTGCAATAAACTTTACATGTTGGACACAAGGAAACCATTTAATTTGTGTGAATGTTTTTACACGAAGTTTTAGCTGTTCCTTAAAAACAAAGAAGACAGACGTCATTTCAAAAGAGACGACATCCTGCAGTACAGTACCAAGATCTTCATTAACATTATTGTGGTTATTATTGACTATTGACGATAGTACTTTTTATGTAAAATATCATATGATCTTTGCATTAGAATAATACGTCTTTTATCTATAATCATGAACTACCAACCTGTTAATCACCACTCATTCGACATTTATTCCGGTAAACAAGATAATCTTTTAGGTGTATACCTATTATATTTTACCTGATTTAACAACAGCTGTCATTCTGTAAACAAAAACAAACAACTGATGTACTGTATTGCTGGTATCTGTGTTTATGGCACTTTCATACCAAATGTTTTTCAAGCAAGACGCTGTGTATGAAGTATCTTTGCATTTATAAATTAACCTTTTTTGCATCTTTTAGATTTGCTCTCATGCTCCGCCAAAACTGCAGCTGTTTAGCTTACATAGTTCTTTATTTCCTTATCTAAAATATATCCATTCTGCAAATAGTATGTTTAATGCATTTGCTGTGTTTCTAGTTAGTATAACTTTGCTCGAACGCCTTTTTGTCAGACAAATCGCATCCAGGACGCTGAGTTTGTTTCTCTTATAACTCCCGATATAATGTGATAGCATGATTTATCTGCACAGTTTCAAGTTTGATGGCTTGTTTCAAGACAAAAAATTATACATTTAACTACATAATTTGTAATTATAATGATATATTTAATTATTCTTATATTATACTATAACTATTAAATTAATTTATACTTTGTAGCACAAACAATTGAAAATGTCTTCGCGACTAGTTTTTAAAACAAACGGCTCAGCTCTGCATGAAAAATGTCTATCATGTTGAACGTGACCATTCCCAACGTAACATAAACGTAATAACAAAAACAAGAACAGCAGTTTTTGGTCGCGAAATTCTCATGGGGTTTATAAAATTATAAGAATGTGCAAGTACTCTATCATCTACTAATATTCATAGTATGTAAAATAAACGAAATCCTGCAGCTGCAAGGAATGTCAAGAAAGTAGAAAATAACATTCGGAGGAATCCCTACCAAAATTTATAAAATACTTACAAAGTCTGGTGCGAGTTTTAGTAGAGAACGCACATCGTTTATGAAATGCTCAGAGATCGCCATTTAAGACTTTATAAAATGGACACAAAATATAAAGTACGTGAAAAACTTGATATAAAATATCCGATATATTTCAACTTTAAAATTTCTGCGCATTTGAAAAACCGCAATGATGTTATATTAGAGTGTTATCGCAATATTTGAAGTATTGTTTATGAATTCTCACAGATAGACCTTGAATATTTGTTTACTGCACAATTAGCTGAAAGGTTTTATAAAAGTACTTCATGAACGGTAATTTTATATCATATTCCTTGATTTAATCAGATACTGTTACTGCCTTATTTCGTCGTATCAAAATCTTATAACTTTGTAAGTTGTCATCATTTTGGCATTGACTAAAGGTGATACAATGTCCCAACAGTTTACTTTTATATGCTTTCACGAATGACTTTTGATGTTAATGCCAACAACCTTTATATATTTTTCATGATTTTCTGATATTTTTTAATATAATAATTAAGTACGAAATTTTTGGCCGTAATCAGCAACACTCTAGGGAATAATCCATTTGATTCAGCTTACAGCATGAGACACTGTTCTCTGCATTTCAAAATTAGCTTCATTATTATAATTTAAATAATCATCTTATACTGTGTAACTCCATAGAGTTGAAATGCAATTAACTGTGTACCAGGTAAACAGTAAAATTCGAAAATGTAAGCCATGTATCATTACAGATAGATACTCTGAAGAAAGAAAGGTGAGTCTAAACTGCACAATATCAGTTATTTGTTGTTGAAGTCTTTTCAGTTTCTTTTCCTGAATTCGAATGGTTTCTTGCTATGAACTGTTATAACATATATGCAAATTATGCATACATTTTAGTAACATCTTACACTGCAATACTATATCAAAATAGTGAACTGCGAATATAATTTTCTAATACTAGCTAACATAAAGGTACTAATGCTCTTCTCACATTCTTTAGAAACCATGCACTGACAATGATGTCTGAGAGAAGAAGCAATGCAGTTAACCAGCACTTGAATGTTTTATATAAAAATCACCTTCTTGACGCACTAAGAACAATTGCAGATGATATTATTTGTGAAAGCTCATCAATATAACTTGAACACCTGTGTCGCCTTTATTGGCGATGAAAATAGGAATTTCATACGCAAGCAGTATTATATTTGTTGTGATGCGATTAATTATCCTGAACACTAGTATCGTGTAAACTACAAATATCTGCTGGTAAACATGCAAGACTACCACATCAACAGTTATTGACACTCCAGGTTTAGTCATTTAGATCTGTAATCAGGATTAAAATCACTGTCAATAAATCCATTTATCGACTGAATATTAAACAAAAAGTAAATCTTGCATGTTAAAGGCTTTTAAACGAAAGGGGATATGGCACTATATATTTATACTGTGTAAAACTCGAAGGAGCACCGCAGATTTGCAGTATTCATACAAATGTGGACTAATACAATGTACTCAGTGACACAGAAAGGAACATCATGAATTAACATAAAGCATCTATTTGTTCTATATATAGCGCATTAAATTGGAGTATGATTTTGTCTTCAGTAACCAGTCAATAAACCCGAACAACCCTCACACCTATCAGAAGAGTAGGGAACAGTCTTATTGCATTATATCATATTAAAGTGACAAACATTTATTGTTTCATTACACACGGCATTACTAACAAGTTGAATTTTCTAGTCTAGTGAAACTTTGAACACATGGTGGTGCATTGTCTCATAACAAAAGTATTCTTGTGTGCCTCGTTTTTATGAATAATCTGCCTTTGTAATGTTTAGGTACCAATTACATGAGCGTTCTCATTTTGATTGTATACATAGGAAGGATGTAAAACAATCCTAAGGTCATTACATGTACTGCTGCCTTATTGATGAAGTTTGCACATTTGTTACTTTTTGTTTGGACTACATCATGAAAACTATTATTTATGACAGGATTCTTTGAAATTGCATACATTAATTGGTGACAAAACTGTATTGACCGAAACATTAGACTAAAATTGTTATATCGTTTACCTTATAAAGAGTAGTGAGTATAACAGAACTGACGTCTTAAAATCCGTGCAGGTCTACACATCATTTTCTAGGTCTACACATATTAATGCGGACCCGGCACGTGAGCGCTATTGGCCAATTTTTATGACGTATACGATATTATACAATTATACACTAATTTTGAGGTCAATACATAGTTTTGCGGACCTGTTAAAAGTGATATTGACTGAGGACGAAGTCCGAGGTCAATATCATTTTTAACAGGTCCGCAAAGCTATGTATTGACTGAAACATTAGTCTATAATCATTATATCGTATACCTCATAAAGAGTAGTGAAAATCATACGAAAATATAACAGAAATGACGTCTTAAATTCCGTGCAGGTCTACACATCATTTCCAGGTCTACACATACTTTTGCAGACTCGGCACGTGAGCGCTATCGGCCAATCAGGATTAAGTATTTGTGACATGTATACGATATAGTGCAATATTGACGAGGAAGAAAGATAACTGGGAGAAAAGACCTTGAAAGATTTAAGAAAAAACATATAATGTAATGAGAATGCCTTTGGTATCTCTTGCAGATACGCCCTGTTGAAAGTTTAATAGAAAACTTCTTATCTAAGCTACCTGCTGCGGAACTTTACGACATGAGATATAATAGATGTGATCGATCTTTTTTAGTGAATAAAGGTCGGATTTTTTTCTGCTTTCTGCGTGTTAAAAAGAATGGCATGATATTTTAAGACGTATCAAGGCAAATAACAGTTCATTCCGATGTTTATTACTTTGGCAATTGTAATGGAAGCTTCATCGGGATGCTGCATTTGGGGAACTTGTGAAAGATAACTTCACTTCGCTGAATCAGTATAATAACATTGTTCTGCTGGTTATGTAATCCACAAAGTTAATACTATTTGGTCTATGTTTAGTTTTGTAATTTCTTTAAATATCTGAACGGATAACAGAAAACATTAATTTAAAATTGAATTTTGTCTGTCGATTAAACTCTAAAACATACGTCTTAAATGCTATCCTGTTTTCAAGTGTTACTTGAAAGTTTTTGAAATGCCAACCGACATATTACATCTATATTTCAGGAAAGCGGCTTGTTCAACAACAAAATCGATTTAACCTCATGGTATCAGAAGACTCGCTTCAACTTGAAAATAATCAGAGTTCAAACAAACACATGTGTATTATCATTTTGCAGAAAATGCGTAAAAACACAATGAATTGCATTAGAATGGACCCTTAATCCTCACACACATTATATTGCAACATTTATGATGCGACTAAATGTTGTTTTTCCGGTGACTGCCAATGGTCTCGTGATAAAATTCGAGGATTGTGTCGACAAAGAGAACATACATTGTACATGTATATAAAACGACAGGACTTTAAAAATTCCATACGTCTTTTTAGAATAACGGTTAGCTCCAACATTCGAAACTGGTTTCATATTAAAATCTTGAAACTGTTATTTGGTCTGAGACGACATTCGTAACTTTTTGCTTAAAACCCTTATTTTTTATCTCAAGTGGATTTTACTTTTTTTGCAAATGTAATGTATCTGTATTTTCTTACAATTTGTATGTAAATAAGTAGGTTAAGTTACTTTCTCATAACGTATTTATTTAGTTGAAGAAGATGATAAATCATTGGAAGTATGAACACGTGCGTTAGAGGAAATATGGACGTTTTTTTTCACTGATTATTTGTAATTATATTATGCCATTTCACACGTTTTGTAAGTAGTGTTTGATCCGAAAAGCTTTACAGAGATTAATTTTACATGAAATTAATAAGGAAATTCCAAATGAGAAGAAGCAAAGATGATTTTAGTAGTATGCAATTAGTTGTAAATAAAAGGGGTTTATTATTAAGAGACTGTATTTTCGTTTCTTGGGTGTGTTCTGATTATCATAAACATGTAGTAAATAAATGCTATAACTGATTTTCTCGTAGAATCAGGTGTATGTGAGTGAGTTTTGTATGCATTTTCTTGCATGTAAGAGTGCTTTACTAACCGGGACTTGTAGTGTATAGATGTTACTCTCTATACATCGTAATAAATATCCATAGGATAACATGATAGACAGCATGTGTTTGTTTGCTAAAAGCTTAACAGGGGGAAAATGATGTGAGTATAAGTATTTATATAGTCCCAACCCAAAGTAGATTCTAATTTTTGCCATGCGACTCGTATTTCTTGGAATGTGTTGTTTCTGTTAGAAGGAATTGAAGACGCGTCTGCTTGTAATGAGTATCAATTTTGAAAATTTTCTAAAGAAAGGGTCAAGGCTATGGATTGTACAGTGATATCATGACATTAACACACTTTTCACATTATTTAGAACAATAAATGAATGTATTGTTACTACTGAATTTCAAATTGTAGAAAACAATTAAAATCCTGTATAGGATATGAATTAGATGTATCCATCAAAACTTGAAACTTCATTCAAAACTGAAGGTAAATAGGATGATTGTAAAGGATTGGTTCCCTAAAAGGTAAAAATGGCACAACATAAGATTTTACTGAAGTTTTGAGAACCAAGCCCTTTACGATAAAAAGTAATAAGATCAGTTCATGAGTAATACTAAATTCCGGAAAGCAATGTTATTGGTTTAGAATTGTTTTATACTGCGCATTTTTCTGTCTCTCAAGCCGGAACAAAACAAAAGTATTACGTTAGGTGTTTAATCATTAGAAAATCAGTGACACTACGTTACGCAATTATGCTAAACTGGTTGCTGTATTAAACAAATTCGCCTTAATACCTACTTCGTATTTAAGAGTGCAATTGCAATGAAATACACATATTATTAATCATTTATCTGGAAACATTAGATTGTCCTACATACAAGACACCCTCTTCAGAACAAAAGATTCCATCTAATATTAAAATAAAAAAGCACTTCATCAGGTAGTTTTGATACACTTATGATTCGACAAGAAGTATAAGTGCCTGTTTATTATATGATGTCATTTAAACAACAAAAACTTCATATTTCAAAATACAACATAGTTTTACATAGACTCTGATTTTTGTAATTACTTGAAAATTGTTAGTTTAGTACGCGTTCTTTATACTACTGTCACCCGTATTTAAAAGGTTATTTCTAATTTACCAGACCTCTAATTTTTGACCACATTTGCCTGTCCTTAAATGTCATGCATTAAGCATGTAGGTACATGACAACAAGATCTTATCACGACTGCGGATTTCCAACTGGCCATATCAGAAAACGTCTTCAAGTTGCTGGAATTTGAAATCGTAGACATGGATGAAACGGTCAAGTAATGTAACCCATTAAAGGCGGTCTTAGTTTTTAGTGAAGTTACAGTAGTAATACTGATAACATTGTTATCCATGTGAAGCGACTTTAAAACTATACATAAAGCCAGAACGCATAATTTCTTACTTGAAAACTGTCTTGGATTTTAATGCCGTTTATCAGAATTATTATTGATAACCAAAAGCTTTAAAAACCGAAATTTGGATGTCCTATACAAAATTGAGAAAGCATTCAGGTTCCTTTTTGTCAAATGTAATCAATCTAAATTTCACTTAGTCCTCATTATCTATCAAGTCGGAAAAGTCAAAGTGATTTTTAAATAGATTCATGTAAATTCATTTTACTGTTTGTGAAGTAGGTGGCGATAAATCAAGATGAATGCAAGTTCTTTGATAAGGACGATATGTCTTTGTGAGAAATTCGTATGAGTTATTATGTTGATTGTGTTCTGTTTACATGTAGTTTCACACTTTTTACTGTACGAGGAAACATAGATACAACGTTCATGATAACCACTGATTAATGAGAACTGGTACATATTACTTTTACTTTAATAAAATGGTGTTAAACTGAATTGACTGTATTTTCAAATATGCCCTTTTCACTGACGTATATGTCCTTTCTGTTTCATTTCTTTAACAGTTATAGTATATATCTCGGGTAGAACCAAATTGTACGGGAAGCTTATGTGTATCAAGTCAATTGGTTTGTGTCATAGTCATATCATATGATTATACAAATACAACTTTAGATGCACTGGGTTCATTTTAGTAATCATTGTTATACCTAAGGTCCGATGGTATAAAATACAGTATTTAGTAAAAGTTATCAGAATAAGTTCTTTAATGCTCAATTAATGTTGGTGCCCTTAGATACAGAAGTATTCCGTTCAAAAATTGATAATGTATTTGTGATTGTTTTTGGATTTAGGTTCGAAATTATTACATTTATGGTATTTATGAGATGAAAAATGAGAGTCTGGCAAATAAAAACATGTTTAGTTTTTTAAAGCATAACAAAATCGAAATCTACCTCATTCTTGCCTCAGCTTGCAATCAAAATACTTTGAATAATAAAAAATTTGTCGAAACATTTCAGTTTAAGTACCTAACGTATTACTATTGTATCTTTTCAGATAATATTATCTTTTAGACAAATGTGTACAGCGTAATGCTTTTTTTCTGTCCTTCAAACCCTAAGCAAATATATTTTACCATGACTGTTTACATAAGAAGGGGAAGTACAATGTATAAATTGTACACCCAATAAAGCGTTATTCATATCTACCTTCGAATATGAGACAAATTTACACTTTTGATAAAACAATGAAGCTTTATGTGGTTGATAAGATAAAAGAATAAAAATGGATAAACTTGTATCACCAGACAGTAACACGCCTTATTCTGTTGGAATCTCCCCAGTCACCCAATACAAAATAGATTATAATCCCTTGAATATGTCCTTCAAGGCTATCAACCCAACTTGATGTTGTCCTTGTATTTAATGATAAGTGCAATGATACTCTGAAGGTCAACAAAACAACAGAACTGCTATTTCGTACATGATTAGGTCTTAACATTAGTAGTCGTTCTACTATAACTACAGTCACGCGTTTATGTTTGAACGTTAGTAAATTTCTTAACAAAACTGTTCAAATGAAAATTTAAAGAAATCACCATTACCGGAACTAAAAGTATTGATTGTACTTCTAAACATTTAAAGTACAACATAATCTAAAATTAATTGGTTAGCTCTTACTTCTTTTCCTTTTTTTATAATTAAACAATTTTAAGCAAGCATTTTCCCTTGCCCATATGTAAAACATAATATAACTTACCTAGAGGTAAGTAGATGTTTAAACAGTATTCCAGCACATTCCTTCGAGATACAAGTATAAACTATGATTTGATGTCACTGTAGCAATGTTCTCATCAAAACAATCATTGAAATGATTTTTGAATATAATTAAGACAACAACCCGTCTTGTAATATATGTAGAGAATCAAATCCGAACTGAATTCTGCCAAAGGCACAAGTTGTATTTAAATCATTAAGAAACTGTTGAATCAATAACAATGTCCTTCTATGTATTTTGCAATATGTGATGTAATATGCATACCAGTTTATCAATTAGGAACTCCCACTAGTCAAACTTATGTTTTCATAAATAAGAAGTTATCTAAAGTATTCTAAATCAGTGTACAATTACAGGTCTCTTCTAGGGTGTATATGTACGAAGTGAAGTAGAAATATTATCACTGTATGTGTCACTTTATCTGCAGAATTGCAACCACCCAAATATAATTAAAGTGAATGATATCCGGTAGTCTTATTTGTCGAATTTCATTTGATATAAAACACTTGGCTCACTAGCTGAATAATTTTACGTGAATGTTTGTTTTGTAAACGATCGGTTCGTGTAGACGAAAGCTTTTCATATTTGAAAACGTTCTGGTAACATAAATTTATATTAAGTTTTGAACAATCGTATTTCATTCAGATTCTTGAAATCCTGATTTGAAAACATTATAAACACAAAACACATAAAATTGCGTCCGGTTAAAAGAAGCACAGTTAATACAAACATCATCAAATTTCTCTATTAAACTTGTAAAAAATTGTAAAAACTGGGACATTAGTTAGCTTACACATTTCATAAACGGTTAACTCATGGCATTCGCCGTAAGAAAATATTAATGTGTCTATAGGACAAATTTCCCCCACGAGAGAGTGAAGCTTCAACAAATCAGCATTCATAGATTTTAGCTCGACTATTCGAATACTTTTCAGCCTTTCTACTCATCCCAGTGCCATCACAACCTGTTTACATTTTGGCGTGCAAATACATATCTGCTTTAATAATTGACATATTATGGCTTTGTAAATATATACGTAGTTGTGCCTCTTTTGAACGTAGAAATCCATGTTTAGTTTTTGAGTGCAATTTGGTATGCTCCAAAAGTAATTAGGATATTGTTATTTTCATAAACACATACTGTAAGCCTGTTATTTTATGTATCAGTTTCATCATCCCTATGAAATAAATTGTTTCCGGCATGCTATCTTAAGAACAGCTGTTGCTAGTTAACCTCGTGAAAAGGATAATATGTTAAAAGGTGATCATTCCGAAATAAGGCAAGCTTGGGGTAACAAATGTAATAATATATAAGTAACTCCAATCATTGGTTTAAGTGTAAGGTACAGGGAATTGCCTAGAAGTTATGTCTGTCAATCGAGATTCAATCGAACTAGTTAGGCCCCTCTTGCAGCTGACAGTCACCAAACGCTGCGTTATGTGAACGGATAATATTCTGCATAGTCTTAAGGACAAGAAACATTGAATTGATTTGTGTTAGAAAGAGGAGTAACTCTTGAAACAAGTATTGCAAGTTTATTGGCTAATTAAAAGCAGACAAAACACAGAAACGAAAGCATTATCAAGCTGTCTTTGTTAAAAGGGTGTAGACCTGACTGTGTCACTAGTTTCGTTTGAATTTATTCATCTTTATGCAGAAAAACAGTAGTTTAATGAGATACATTTACGATTGTTCGATAACAGTTAATTGACTGTTGCATATAGGAAGGTTAAAAGATGAATTGATTATATAAAAATCTAAGATATCAAACAGACATATTCGAATCGAACCATTCATGTCTGTTATAAATACCATGTTTTCACCATAGGTACCGGACAAATTTGTGTTTGAGAATTTAATTTTCTGTCTGTAAGTGTGACTTCTATTGATTTGTGGTTTTCGTGGCTACTTTATTAATAACATCTGTTACAACTGCGAGGCATTTGCACACTATATGATCAATTTGGTATATATTATTCATTCCAACAAGCCACTTGTTGCATTGTCAATTAAGTCTGAGTACGAGTAACCGCAGAGCACCACATTCTGCAATTTTATACTTATGTTGCGGTCGAGGGTAACTGTAAATGTAGGGTCTATATCTTTAAACTGCAATTACTTACATTTGCTTTATTATTAATGTGACGGAAATAATTTTTTCGTATGGTTAAAATTGCAATATTTCATTTGAAATGTTTGGGTTCATTTAATCAAATATGATAAAAAAATTGACATTTTAGCATAAAGTATACATGAATTAAGCATGTTCTAGACTGAAATGTAAGTATGTTTTAGTTTTTACGTTAACTTTATAAAACTATATTAAATTGAATTTAAAACAAATTGACGTTATATGGTTCAGGACAAATTCGTGTCTACCTCGACAACCTTGACTATTATAAGGGAAGCCTCTTTATATGCGATAAGATGCGTAAATGCGAGGTACCTAACATATCAAAGGTTGCGTTACTTGAAAAGTAATAAACGAAGATTTAGCTTGTTAACACTATCAACTTTTATTTCAATCTCATCAAATGGTAAATATAATGCGTTGGCCGCGAGTTCTGGCCTTTATTTTCTTGGCATTATCTGTGACTATGATACAATCGCCTGCACTGCAAGTGCATTTCACACGATCTTGTTAGAATGTTTGATTGGAAAGCATGTTTTAACATGCGCTTTATATGTTCGCGATTTCCAGCTTTCTTTAAAGATACATCATTTTTCAAAAACGATAGCCTTTAACGCCAGCACTTTGATTATTTTGATAAGATTACCTGAACTCTTACTTCTATTATTACCTCTAGAGCCTTAAACATTTACCATGTTTACATATATGACATTTACATTACACAATATGTCTCATTAGTATAGATATGAACTAAGAACCTGTTACCACTCTGAAGACATGAGTTTGGTAAACACGATGACTATTAAGTTGCATTATCCCCCCCCCCCCCTTCACCCATCTAACACCAACTATCATGCTAAAAACAAAACAAAACCACATTAAATTTATGTTTCTTGTATTTTTATTAAAAAAATGGTTTTTACGCAGAAAACAGTATAACAAGCATCGTCGCATTTATAAATAACTTCTTTTTAATCTTCCAAATCGGTTTTTATCATTTGCCAAGTCAGCAGTTGTTTGTCGTACAATGTTCTAATTAAAACTACCCTTTTCTTTGAAAATATTATTTACAAAAGCAATCATAGTTCTTGCTTGAATAAGTGAATAAACCATGAGATCAAAATGCTTTAAGACTTATGATTTACAATACATGTAATACCATCATTTTCAGTCATTTTATTTCCTCCTGGTATGCAGATA